>OX101788.1:6978172-7003172 GCA_944452715.1 Ophion slaviceki | reverse complement strand
AAAAAGGCCTTTTTCATGAATTTTTTTAAAGAAAACTACAAAACTTTTTTAATCGATCAATATACCATCTTAAAGAACACATCTTGAAGAACTTTCAGTAATGTTTTTATTGAAAACTATTACATTGTTTAGTGGCAAATGGCCGTCAATGAAATAATGTTTTTATATACACGGTTTGCGGTGACCAACATTGCGGCGAAGTGGATCATCTGAAAAAAAAATGTGGATGGATTTAGTCAAATATCAGTATAAACTAGTCTTTAATCGAAGGATTTTAAAAAATATTCATTTTTCACAAAATGGCGGACAGTCAAAGTTAATGGTTCGATTTTAACGAAAAAAAAAATCGAACGATTAAAGACTACATTTTTATGTATTAAATAAGCCTGCAAAATTTCAAGAAGATCGGTTCATTAGTGTTCGAGTAATCTTGGTCACCGACTTCAGAAATGCCATTTTGAGAAAAACGCGTTTAAAGTTTCAATTTCAGTTTACACGAAGAAAATATTTTTTTTTTGTAAACTTACATAGAGTCGTCTATTCCGGGCCCATACAGAAGTATGGGCCCGGATACTTATACTTCAAAAAAATGCAATAAAAAAATCGATTTTTTCAAAATCGCAAGTGGGGGTAACCCCTTAAGATCTTTGCACTTTCGTAAAGAATTAGAAACAGAATATGATTTCCCTGAAATATATATTTTTATATGAATTTTACATTGAACAAAAGGAATTGAACGTAAATTTAAAAGAAGTTAAAACGTGTTCAAAAAAAGAATGAAAGAATAAATAGTTTTTTAAAATTCACAGTATTTATTAATGTCTCCCAAAATTCAGATCTAATTCGTTTCGTCATACCAAAACTTGACACGAATATTGTTCACATTTTTTCGGAATCTCGCGATTTGCTTTACAACGCATCATAAATTATTGCGAAAATCCAAAATTATTTATGACTCTCGAAAATTTTACATTTCTAGATGGAGGCCTGCACGCGAAAAAGAATCGTGCGCTCGTGGGTAATTTACAACTGCAGTAAATCCGACAAATGTATTTATGAAGATGTTTTCTGAGTCGCTCAATGAAAGTTTGCATAGTCGTATATTTTTCAAAAACTTTCGTAGTTCGATCGTCGGAAATAACATTTTAACGCTGTTTGCAACCGTTCTTTTTCTGTACAAGCGACGAGTGACTTGTGGTCGCACGTCCGGGACAGTAAATGTTGACCGAACTCTTTCGACTTGTATTTCCCCAGAAAAAAAAAACCTTTCGAAACTTCGACATGAGGAAAATCGATGAAGTTATCGAGAAAAAGGGGTGCACTGAATCATCAAAAGTATTCCAATCTATCAATTATATTCTTGAGACGGATACGTAATAACGTTGCGTCTCTTTTTTAATCCAAAGACTGAAAAGTTTCCATGATCTACGATCTTCGAGACTCGATGATCTACAGCTTTGCAGATAAAGCAGGCGTCGACAAAAAGTTTTGTCTCTCTCGTTCCCTGAAATTTAAGGGGTTACCCCACTTGCGATTTTGAAAAAATCGTTTTTTTTTTATTGCATTTTTTTGAAGTGCAATTTGAAGTGCATTTTTTTTGATGCCCGGAATAGATGACTCTATGTAAGTTTACAAAAAAAATATTTTCTTCGTGTAAACTGAAAGTGAAACTTTAAACGCGTTTTTCTCAAAATGGCATTTCTGAAGTCGGTGACCAAGATTACTCGAACACTAATGAACCGATCTTCTTGAAATTTTGCAGGCTTATTTAATACATAAAAATGTAGTCTTTAATCGTTCGATTTTTTTTTTCGAAAAATGGCCGTTTTATAGCCAAAAAACGGCCGTTTTTTTTCGTTAAAATCGAACCGTTAACTTTGACTGTCCGCCATTTTGTGAAAAATGAATATTTTTTAAAATCCTTCGATTAAAGACTAGTTTATACTTATATTTGACTAAATCCATCCGCATTTTTTTTTCAAATGACCCACTTCGCCGCAATGTTGGTCACCGCAAACCGTGTATATAAAAACATTATTTCATTGACGGCCATTTGCCACTAAACAATGTAATATTTTTCAATAAAAAAATTACTAAAAGTTCTTCAAGATGTGTTCTTTAAGATGGTATATTGATCGATTAAAAAAGTTTTGTAGTTTTCTTTAAAAAAATTCATGAAAAAGGCCTTTTTTGCGCTACAAGTGGGGGGAACGCCTTAATACACATGGACACACACACCCATATACAGGGTGTTTGGCGCATGGGGCGACACATTTTTTTGGGGGATTGGGGGGCTCATTTGCTAATTTTTTCACCCTTAGACCCTATGTTCTAAGTGTCACGGTAATTGAAACCTGATTTTTTTTTTCATTTTTTTCTATTACCCAAAATTTCGCCTTTAAATCGTCATAACTTTTATTCGTCGTTGCAATAGCACGAAATAACTTTTGTTGTATTCTGCAATGTATGTTTACTACAAACAAAACATTATTTGATACAATTCATTTCAAGAAAGTGACTCTTGAGCTTCCAGTCTTAAAAATGTGCAAATGTATGAAAAATTTTAACTTCCAAATTCATTATAAAAAAAAACTGATTCTCTTTATTTTGACCACATAATGAATGATTTCTATGACATGTAGCATACCGTTGGAAAGGGTTTAAACTAGAGAATTTTTTAAAACAAAGCTAAGTTCAAAATAGCTTTCAGTTTTTTTTATAATGAACATAGAAGTTGACATTTTTCATACATTTACGCATTTTTCAGGGGCTATACCAGTGTTAACGCTGAACATTTGGGTGATTTTCGGGAATTTTTTGGAAGAAAAGTACTCAATTAAATGTTTCGGAAAATTGAGAATATATTTGGCTATATTTGATCTATATTACATAATTATTTTATAGAAAAATATTGAGATCCAAGCGACTTATGGGCTGCCTTCGGAGGCGCCAAAACAAAAAGTTCCTCCACTGCTGACATGATTTCGGCCGATTGAGTAGCGGAATCCGAAAAAGGCAAAAATTTCTTCAAACTGCAAGGTATTTCCTGTACAATGACGTAGGATTTTCGAAAAATATCAAAATCTAACAAAATGGCGTAGTTATGAAAAAAAATCTGTTTTTTGCCTATAAAATGGTCGTTTTTTTCGATGCCAAATCGTCAATTTTCATCCAATCAAAAATATTCTACGTCATTATAGAGTAAATACATTCAAGAGTACTCAGTTCAAATTTCAAGTCAATCGGATAATTGCTCTTTGAGTTACAATGTCAGCAAATTTGAAAAATCTCATTTCATATTCTTGAAAGTATAAAAAACTTGAAAGTATAAATATTGAAACTATAAAAATCTCATCCCATATTCTTGAAAGTATGAACTGTCGAAAAAGGCAAAAAAATCGATGTTTTGAAAGTGACACACTGGTATAGCCCCTTAAGACTTTGGAAGCTCATGAGTCATTTTCTTGAAACCAATTACATCAAATAATGATTTATTTATGATAAACATACATTGCAGAATACAACACAAGTTATTTTGAGCTATTACAACCACAAACAAAAAAGTTATGACCACTTGAAGGCGGAATTTCGGGTAATTAAAAAGAATCGAAGAAAAATCATATCTTAATTACCGTGACACTAAGGACTTAGGGTCTAAGGGTGAAAAACGTAGCAAATGACCCCCCCCCCAAAAAAATTGTGTCGGTCCATGACTGAACCTCAATACCTCTTGATGCCAGTTATCAAAGATTAGTACTCCATGTTCGCCACAAAAAAATTTTTGTTGCGGACATAGAGTTGTGGAGCACAATTTTAAATGTCAGGTCATTTCGAGACACCTTTTGGTGGATGTATTTCAAAAGGATTTTTGAGCCCTCATATTTTTGGAATTTTGCCCACGAGCACAACTGACTGAGTTCATCCATTTTTTCAAACGCGTTGTTGATTTTGGGTACAATACGGTCCGTAGAGTGGACTTTCATATTGATATGGTTACATTTATCCGAAGGTGATTTTGTAGACACTGGAGTTGACATAATGTCGAGTATGGCGACAATTGACTGCTATAACAGTGATCCTTGAAGTCTTCAAAAGCATATTCCAACATATATATATATATATATATATATATATATATATATATATATATATATATATATATATTTATTGATGATTTAATGCTGAAAGTTTTTCCGTCAGGTGGGCGAGGGACGAATTGCTCAATGTCTTGCAAAAGTAACAGCGCCAGTGGTAAAGAGTTTCCGCCGTTGGTAACCGAGCCAGGGCGAATTTTTTGAGTATTTTTATCATCGTGTGTGCACCGTGTGCACCAATCGCCTCTAGTGCACACGCCTTCATAAAGACACGCAGCATGAGACGCCCGAAAGCATGAACACACGTGTGTGTGTGTATGTGTATAATTATATATATATATATATATATATAGAAAAAGAGAGACACTCACCCATACGGGACGTTTCGTACAAAATGCACTTTTGTACGATGGAATTTTTCTGAGCAATTAATATAAGTATGACCTACCTATATAAATTTGATTTGAATTTAATTTGAGGACGCAAAATTTCGACTCGCCGTTTGGCACACATGAACCGAAAAAAAACTATAGTCGCAACAAGTATCGAATTATTTTTGCACATTTCCTCAAGATTTTGCACAAACATATTCTTAAATAATAGTAAAATTGAATCGCGGACTTGATTTTAATTTGGTGATCCCCGAAATCGAATAGAAAAATTATCACCCACGTATGGCTGGTCCACCACAGGGGGAAGGGTTTGAGAAATATTTACTCCGGCATGAAATTAAATTTCACTAATTTTTGCGCAGGTTATTTGAAACACCCTACGGTCTTCCAAAATTACGGTTGCAACGAATGTCGAATTAATTTCGCATATTTCCTCAATATTTTGAATTAATATATTCTCGAACGCTGGTAAAAATTAAATTGCGAATCCAATTATAATTTAGTGATCGAACGGTATGATCATCACCTACGCATGGCTGCTCCTCCATAGGGGGAAAATTGTCTCAAAATAATTTATTCCTTCATCAAATTGAATGTCAGTATTTTGCCCGTAGGGACTTTCAAATGTGTTTCGAATGGAAAAATCTACGGCTCTGAATTGTCCCAGGGGCGGGAGTTACGCGAACACGGAAATTATCCGCGAAAGGGTAGAAACACCCTCAGGAGGGGAAAACACCCCAAAAGGGTTCCTCCTTTTATCCGTGAAAGGAAGAAAAAAACACGCTAAAAGGGTTACCCCTTTTATCTTCAAAAGGAAAAAATGCCCTCAATAATTACGCTTAAAAACACCCTAAAGAAATTCTTTAAAAAAAACACCCTTAAAATGGAGAATCGAGAAGCCTTTTTCACGAGTTTCGCCCACGACTTGGAGAACATGTGGCGGGCGAAAAATTCGGCATGGAATATCTCGTGCGCATACGCGTGTATATGCAACCCCCCTGCCCCTTCTCGATATATATTTATATACGTGTATGTAGGTGTAATATATGAACGTGCATATAGAGAAGCGAGAAAGAAAGAGTGAGAATAGTTGCTTGTTGTTCGGGTCTGTTGGCGGTTTGGCCCGGTATCGGGTCAACGACCGCCAAATGTTTGCGAATTCTAGATGGGGGGGGGGGGGACCCGCTGAGCATTTCTGCAGCGGGGAATACGCTCGGTTAGCCTTTGCTTTTGCTTGCAAGCGACCCTCTCTTACTCCTCCGCCTGTGGGCTTCTCTTTTTTCTCTCTTTTCCTTCCTCCCTTCCGCTCTTTCTGTGCTGCCACGTCGTCCGATCACATTGGTGGTTGACTATCGACGATATCACGAAATTGCGTGCGAAAAGTGCATTTGCACAGTCCCCCCCCCCCCCCAACCCCCTCTCCTTTTCTCTATTTCTTTCTCCCTCGTTTCACCGGTTCGTCAGAGCACAACGAAGCCAGGAGCCACGCCAGCCGATCTATATTCCTCATCGCCCATTGGTTGTGATGGGTGCCCACACGACTTTTCGCTTCCGTTCCCTCGCGGCTCACATTGACACGGACACTCACACACACGCGCGGAGGAGGGACGACGAATTTGTACGCGTTTTCGTGCAATCCCGGGGGATCGTGCACGAGCGGGCCAAAATTCTTCGTAGGTACGTGTGCGCGCGTATGTGCGCGTGGTCTGACGTATCTGTGCGTCGGGTTGCTGGGCTATGCAGTGGCAGGTGTGCCCCACGTTGGCTAATGAGTCGTATGCTACGAACGGGCCTCGCTTTGTTCCTTCGAATAAGCTCTTCGTGCTGAGTTTGTACACGATGCGCGGTAAAAGGGAAAGAGCGATGGGAGAGGGCGGGAAGGCCAGGGGCGAGGGCGTAGATAAAATCGGAACCGTTCGTAAAATCGCCAGCGGCGGTGAAAGCCAATCATAATTTTTTTGGCGGAACTTGCTTTTGCCGCTTATTTTACAATCGGTTGGGCGGTCGTATCATTGCCCGAAAATTGAAACAGTACATTGGTAGCTGGGAGGTGGGTGATTAATATCATTTGATCAGGCTGCTGATTGATCCTGGAAATTGATGCGATTATTTTTGAGATGATGCGCGACGAGTTTAGATGATTGCTGTGAAATTTACATTTTGGATCTGCACCCGGGATGGGTAGATCGATCTACATCATTTGATCAGGCTGCTGATTGATCCTGGAAGTGATGTGACGATGTTTAAGATTATGGGCGACGACTTTACATCATTGCTGTGAAGTGAACCTTTTTTATCTGTATCGAGGATGGGTAGATCGATCTACATCCTGTGATCAGCCTGCTGATTGATCATTGCGATTGCTGTGATGATTTCTAAATGATGGGCGACGAGTTTAGATGATTGCTGCAAAATTCACATTCAGATCGATCTACATAATTTTATCAGCCTGCTGATTGATCCTGGAAATTGATGTGACGATGCCTAAGATTATGGGCAACGACTTCACATCAGTGATGTGAAGTGAACCTTTTTTATCGGCGTCCAGGATGGGTAGATTGTTGTACATCATTTGATCAGCCTACTGATTGATCCTGAACATTGATGTGACGATGTCTGGGATTATGAGCGACGACTTTATATCATTGCTGTGAAGTGAAACTTTTTGATCTGTATCCAGAATGGGTAGACCGATCTACATCATTTGATCAACCTGCTGATCTATCCTAGCCATTGATGTGATGATTTCTAAGATTATAGGCGACGACTTTACATCGTTGCTGTGAAGGCAACCTTTTTTATCTGCATCCAGGATGAGTAGATCAATTTACATCATTTGATCAACCTGCTGATCCATCCTAGCCATTGCTGTGATGATTTCTAAGATTATAGGCGACGACTTTACATCGTTGCTGTGAAGTGAACCCTTTTGATCTGCATCCAGGATGGGTAGATTCATCTATAAGGAGTACAACTTTGCAGTGACCGTTTTTTTCAAAAGTTTAAGGCTTTATTATAAAAAAGTGGCTACATATTTTTTAATCAAAGTACTGCCCGTCGCTAGCTACGACCTCGGCCCATCTTTCAGGTAGCATTCGAATCCCGCGTCGATAAAAGTCTTGGTCCTTGGAGGCAATCCAGGAATCGACCCAATTTTTGACTTTTTCGTAAGTACCGAAGTGCTGGTCAACCAAATCGTGTGCCATTGACCGGAACAAGTGATAGTCGGAAGGGGCAATGTCTGGAGAGTACGGCGGGTGGGATAAAACCTCCCATTTCAGCGTTTCCAAGTACTTTTTCACGACATTTGCAACATGGGGTCGGGCATTGTCATGCTGCAGTATCACCTTGTCATGCCTTTCGTTGAATTGTGGCCGTTTCTCTTTGAGTGCCTTACTCAAGCGCATCAACTGACGACGGTAGAGTTCCCCTGTGATGGTTTCGGATGGTTTGAGCAGCTCATAGTACACAACGCTCAGCTGGTCCCACCAGATACACAGCATCACTTTGGATCCGTGAATATTCGGTTTGGGCGTCGATGACGGAATATGACCAGGCAGTCCCCATGATTTTCGGCGTATAGAATCCTCCCCGTAAGCATCTACAAGCAAACGGTGGGCCTCAGCCGCAGATTTCTTGATGTTGAAGAAGTAAATCATAACCTCCCGCAAATGCTGAGAATTCGGTTCGTAGGTTGCCATGTTTGAGTGCCTATAACTTTATAATGCATACACGTATCCGTTAGCTTTTTTAAATTGTTTACATTGGCAGAGCCTCTAGTTTAAAATGCCACTTTTTTATTGAGCTAGGGCCACTACTTCGGCCGCAGTGGCTCTCTAAGTAAAACGGTCACTGCAAAGTTGTACTCCTAATAAATCATTTGGTCAGGCAGCTGATTGATCCTTGCAATTGCTGCGATGGTTTCTAAGATTATGGGCGACGACTTTACATCATTGCTGTGAAGTGAACCTTTTTTATCTGCATCCAGGAAGGGTAGAATGATGTATATCGTTCGATCAAACTACTGATTGATCTAGAACTACTGATACTACTGATTGATCCTAGAAATTGACGTTATGATTTCCAGGATCATTGGCGACGACTTTACATCGTTGCTGCAAAGTTAACGTTTTGGATATGCATTCACGATGGGTAGATTGATCTACATAACTTGATCACGCTGCTGATTAATCCTAGAAATTAATACATTGATTTCTAAGATCAAGGGGACTTTACGGCATTGCTGGAAAGTGAACATTTTGAATCTGCGTCCAGACCGGGTAGATTCATCTACACCATTCGATCAGCTGATTGATCCTAGAAATTGAAGATGGGTAGATTGATCTACATAATCTGATCAGGCTGCTGATTGATCCTAGAAATTGATATATCGATTTCTAAGATCATGGGACTTTACTCCATTCCTGCAAAGTGAACATTTTGAATCTGCGTCCAAGCTGGGTAGATTCATCCACAAAATTTGATCAGCCTACTGATTGATCCTAGAAATTGTCGTGATGATTTCCCGGATAGACAACGTCTTCGTTTCATCGTCGCGAAATTATCATTTTACTGAACGACGAAAAAATTCGCGAAAAAAGAAACAAACAATGAAGAGCTCTCGGGAAGGAAAGTGAGTCACGGAGTCACCATAGCGGTAGTTTGTGACACGGGTCTCGAGGCCAAACGTGTCTGACCCTTGAATCGAACGCGATCCTCGTTTTCTCTCTCGTCTCTCCCCCTCCTCGTTCCCCTCGCTCCCTCGTTCATCGTCGAATCGACGTGGGTCAACATTTTTTCTATCGATCGCATCTCGCTCTCAGAGGAATTACGCGATTGTCCGTTTCGGACACTTCTCCAACTGGATCAGTTCGCACGTCGTCCGAATGGACAATTCTCACCCTCGATTATTAGAAAACACATTACCACTTCGTGAACATCCTCAATACTTTGATTATTAAATCTTCCATTTGAAATGGACCCTCATTACGTCGAAGACAATTTTCAATCGTTCCACATACAAGAAAAATCGTAACTCGTTTATCAATATAATTATCTCCGACGAAAAACCGCGATAATCCCAAAAAATCGAGAAAAATCATTATCCAAATCATTTCTCGAGCTTCTCCACTTTCTGCATATTTTCGGCATTATCCAGCAAAAAAAATGATTATTTTGCGCTTGCTGCAAAGAAATGGAACAACTGTTTAACTGCTTCTCGTTACGAGGGATTCCAAGCCTGGCCCGAGCACTGAATTATTTCGTTTTTTCTTCGATCCTTTTCTCCTCTACCTGTAGCCTCGTTTTTTTTCGCCGTTTGGGTAAACGGGCTCGTTGGCGAAGCCCGGGCCACCCGTTCACGTGAAAGCCTGATGTGTGCGATCTTTTTCGGGCAACACGTGCACATATACATGGTGCCGAAGAAAAGCTCTATGGCACGAACCCGCAATTTCTATAGATATATATATATATATAAACAAGTGATGGTGATTATGAAGCCATTTGACTTCGAGGACCATCCCCAACCTGTTGTCCCCATACTCAACGCTACGTCGACTCCAATGTCTTCAAAATCTCTTTTAGACAAATGTGAGCATATCAATGTAATGGTCATTCCAAGGACATTCGTGGGCCCAAATCGACGATACGATTATGAAAATTTACGGACCGTCTCCAAAGCAAGTAAACGTGCTGATAGCCAACTCTGCATGAATATAACGGATTCAAAACATGTTTGCCCCATATATAGATAGATATATTCCGGTGGATAGCCTTGAACTCTTGGGGAACGTTGCCCGACGCCGCTCTACATTAAGCTGCCTGCCCCTACCGCAGCCGTTAGGCTAGCGGGGTATCTCGAGCTCTTCTCTCTCTATCGCTCTCTTTCACTCTCACTCGTTCTCTCTTCTTCTCTTCCTCTTTCTCTCGCCCCTCGCATTCGTACATACGCACTTACCCAGCCGGATATCGGAACTTCTACATTGCACAATTTGCTCTTGCAATCTCTCACCTTATCAGGTGCACCCACGTGACATGTTGAACGTTCTCCAACACACACTTGCCGCACACGCGTTATTCTCTTGCCTAGGTGCACCTCGGGAAAAAAAAATTGCACGTTTATCAAGAAAATTTTCGATTGGGCATTATCGTTTCTTTTTTTTTTGAGATTTCGAAACAGCTTTTTTAATTTTGCGCGAATGTATGCGAGTATTTGTTCAAAAATATATAGCTCGGGTTAATTCCTGTTACCTAAGAGAGAGAGAGCGAGAGAGAGAGAGAGAGATAGAGAGAGAAATAAGATTATACGGGGTTCCGCTTAAGGCGTTACCCCCACTTGTAGCGCAAAAAAGGCCGTTTTCATGAATTTTTTTAAAGAAAACTACAAAACTTTTTTAATCGATCAATATACCATCTTAAAGAACACACCTTGAAGAACTTTCAGTAATTTCTTTATTGAAAAATATTACATTGTTTAGTGGCAAATGGCCGTCAATGAAATAATGTTTTTATATACACGGTTTGCGGTGGCCAACATTGCGGCGAAGTGGATCATCTGAAAAAAAAAAATGCGGATGGATTTAGTCAAATATAAGTATAAACTAGTCTTCAATCGAAGGATTTTAAAAAATATTCATTTTTCACAAAATGGCGGACAGTCAAAGTTAATGGTTCGATTTTAACGAAAAAAAAACGGCCGTTTTTTGGCTATAAAACGGCCATTTTTTCGAAAAAAAATCGAACGATTAAAGACTACATTTTTATGTATTAAATAAGCCTGCAAAATTTCAAGAAGATCGGTTCATTAGTGTTCGAGTAATCTTGGTCACCGACTTCAGAAATGCCATTTTGAGAAAAACGCGTTTAAAGTTTCAATTTCAGTTTACACGAAGAAAATATTTTTTTTTGTAAACTTACATAGAGTCATCTATTCCGGGCATCAAAAAAAAATGCACTTCAAATTGCACTTAAAAAAAATGCAATAATAAAAAATTGATTTTTTCAAAATCGCAAGTGGGGGTAACCCTTTAAGAGGTTAGGCCACTCTAGAGGCCAAAAAAATAGGCTTTTTGAGGATTTTTTTCTCAGAAAAACTACAAAATAAATCGAGATTACAAAAAGGGTGTTTATGATACATATCGGTGACTGTATACAATAATTTTTTTAAAGCCATTAATTTCAAAATGGCGGCTGTGCAGCGTTTGTCTCAAAACTGCATTTTTCAAGTTGGCCGGAAACGGAACTCAGACAATTTTCAACCGATTCACTTGAAATGTTGAATATATCTTGAAAAACACATTGTCTATGGAAGTACGTAGGATTTTTTTTATATTGCACAGTTCATTTGTTATAAACAATTATCTGACGATTTTTTAGGCGAATTTTTCACTTTCCAAAAATTTGCCTAAAAATCGTATAGATATACTTGCAGAGGTAAGCGCGGCTCGTTAGCTACCAGTGAAGTCGGGGGACTGGGGATATCGATCGGCCGTGGCGAGCGATATAGATATACTCGTGCGGGCCAAAAAATAAACTTCAAAATTCGATTTCTCGTGAACTATTGGAATGCGCCAAAAATCCCTGTAGGGGATGTCTTTATATATTAAGTGGAACATCTGTGCAAAATTTCAGCCAAATCGGGGGTAACAGCTTTTCGGAAGTTTATCCCCACAGGCTATCCAAGTCAGATGTTCGAATTGGTTGGTATGAACATTCTGAATAAGATCTTTTTTTCATAAAGTTTCCTTAACATTTAAGGTTAAAAAGAAGACTTTTCTAGATAAAACAAATAACCAAGAGTATTTTTTTAAAAACCGGATAAAAAAAGTTATCATTTGTAGAAATGGGGCGCGAAAAATCAAAAGCAGATGATTTTTATCTCGAAAACCGTGGGACTTTTACTAAACTGAAATTCCAGCACATAGTAGGACATGATCTGACCTGTAGACAGTTGCAGGATTATCCATTTATAACAGGATACCCTATATATATATATATATATATATATATATATATATATATATACATGTAGTTAATACAGGGTGTCTACCGACCTGAAGAGTCATGAAAAATCTTGAATGTCCTGAAATTACACTCGACCCTGAAAAAGTCATGAAATGTCATGAAAAGTACCAGTCTACCTGAATTATTATACCCTACTAAATTATCGTTGAGTCTATATTCAATAGGAACTAACTTTGTGGTACCTGTCGATAGAGAAGCGAATATCGAATCAATAGAAAATAAAATAGGAGGAAGTAAAAGTAAAAGAAAGTCAAAGAAAAAATGCGTTATCTCAACATATTAGTTTTTCTTTGTTATTCGTGTAAAGCAACTAGATGATATTACTCAAAGTTCCTAAATGTATGTAATATTTTTCTGGATGTTCCCAAAATATATTTCTTCACAGCAATTTTGAAATTATCTTTGTCTCAAATTTTTTACTACACATGGGAATTCCACAGATTGGTGACTTTTCGTTTATTCCGTATACTTTTTATTGGCATACAACACACGTCTGTTTGAAAGAGCAAAATAAAAATATAAAAATTTAGAAAATCTGTCGCACTGTAGAATCATTAAGTATACTTCTATGCCAGAAAGTCATACTTAAAAATCCTTAAATGTCATGCAATTTCAGTTCTGGTCAAACTTAGACAGCCTGTAATATGTAAGTTAACTTAACATTTTTAACTTGAATTAAATGTTGTTAATATTATTAAGTTAAAGTAAATTTTGTCAATATTCTTACGTCAAATTAAATTTTGTTGATATTTCTAAATTATCTAAATAATATCTAAATAATATTCTTCGAGTTGACAACAAAAATAGCTCCACCTGCGTGAAGCGATGAATCAAGCTGCTGCTGCCTTTCCTCAACGTTATCTCGTTCCTTTGACAAATATCGAGGAAAAAAGCAAAAGAAAAATAAAGTTCTAAGGAAAGAAAAAAAAAGGATTTGGTCACGTGTCCCGCAGACTCGCGGTTTAAGCTCGTAGCATAAACGCGTTATTCCGTTTTATACGGCCTCAAGGACACTTGTCGCGAAACACACACACACAGACACACAGCCGACATTGACTATATATACCATGAGTCACCGGACGTCGCCACGCGAGGCATAGAAAACATCCCAATTGCACATTCATTTTCGCTCACATTTACGACTCGGAGCTGCTGCTGCTGCTGCAATACCGCGTGGCGACGCAGCTTCGTATCTCTGGAGAGAAAGAGAGAGAGAGAGAGAGAGAGAGAGAGAGAGAGAGAGAGAGAGAGAGTTCGACAGACAGACAGACAGACAGAGAGGGAATCGCGCGAAATATTTTCAGTACGTGCGATAACGTACGTGTGCGTGCATCGACAGCGAACGAAAGGGCAAATTTCGCGCCGTTTAACGCGTAAAACGAACCGTGATTGCCATTTTGTTTGCTCGGATTGCCGCAAACTCTGGCCCGTTTTATTAACCGTAAAAAAAAAAAAAAAAAAAAAAACAGAAAAAAGCAACAATGAACCAATTATTCGATCGAGCCAACGAGTCACGTGGAATTCAATTTATTTTCGTTATGAGGAAAAAAGAGGAGTTCTCGTTTGTGCCCGGGATTTTTGTCCCCATTTTATCCGGGAGAAATGAATTCCTTGAGTATCCACGTGTGTCGCGTCGATCAATTCGTTATCTGTCAATCTCAATCTCGACGGACCCTCGCATTTTTGCATTCTCGCAGACCTCGTAATTGCGAGAAGGTAAAAAAAGGCTCAGCAACGGCTTTGTCCACTTTTCTTCTCGAATCGCTCGGTTGCGGGCTCCCGTTTGAAGGAAATTAGAACCGGACTTCCGGCTGCCTGCGAGACCCACGGTTCACTCCTTTGTGGCGGTTCGAATTATTTATCGGGATTAACGTCAGGGGAAACAGGACGAGCACGTTTGAAAAATTTCTCGCCAGCTTTGCTAGGGATAGGTGTTGAAAAAAATGGACGGTAGGGTGGTCTACTTGTGGATTGATTTTGTTCCTAGCGAGAATTTGCGGAAATGAAAATTTGGGGTTCAAATTTGCATCGTGTGTCCTGTACATTTTGCCACATGTGTATATATATATATATATATATATATATATATATATACATGCAGGGTGTCCCAGAACTCAACGTCAAGCCGAAACGGGATGACAGGATTGATTGTAACCATCATGAGAAAAATCAGAAAAAAAATCTATTTTGAAAATTTTAAATTCATAGTTTAACAAAAAAACAGTCTTAATTCTAGGAAACTTGGGGCAATTGTGTCATTATTTTTGACTGTGATTCTAGAAATGTTATTTAGGGTTACGGTTCCAAAGTTTAAATGAACAAAAATAATAAAAATTAACCACAATAACCGAAAAATGGTTACAGTTTGACTAAATTTCTAGGTTTTTCTTAAATGCCCAGATTTTTTTTCTGATTTTTCTCATGATGGTTACAATCAATCCTGTCACCCCGTTTCGGCTTGACGTTGAGTTCTGGGACACCCTGTATATATATATATATATATATATATATATATATATATATATATATATATATATATACACACATTTATATATGGGGCAAGGATATTTTCAGTTCATTACATTACTAGCACAACTGGATTTTTAGAAGACGGTGCTCAAATCTTTTTTCACGAATTATTCTAGAGATTTTTTTCTAATTGTCCTAAAAGGTTCACTACAAAGTTAAAATTTAGAAAAATTTGTAAAAAAAAATTAACGCCCGTCTTCTAAACGTCCAGGTATGCCTATAAAATTTTAGAAAAGATAGTCAAAAGAATTAAGGGTCGTCCTCTAAACACCCAAAGGTACCCTAACTTTCATTCAAAGGTGGTTTCGAAAACATCGAGGCTTACGTGATGCTGAGTATGGGCACACATGGATATTTAAAGGACGATCCTTAAGTTTTTTACTCATTTTTCTAAAGGTTAATTTTTCTTATTTTTCTAAAAGGTCATTTATCTAATTTTACTGGAGGTTCATTTTTTCTAAAAGATCATTTATCGAATTGTTTCGAAGATTCATTTATCTAAAAGATTAATTTTTCTAAAAGATCATTTATCTAATTTTTCTCAAGCTTCATTCATCACACGGTGATTAGGGCTCACGTAATGCCGAGTAAGGCATACATAGGGCTACTATGGAGACGGTCCTCGAAGTCGAATGTGTTCAATACCACCTCCCCCCCATACATATGCATGTATGCACACATAGATTTTATTTGATAGCTTCCGGGCCCCTACGATTCTCTTCCCCTTTGTGATCTATGGGCATAATGTCCTTGCCCGTATTCGTGTGTCTAATTACGATTACATGTGTGTGCATATACAGGGTATCCTGTTATGAATGGATGATCCTGCAACTGTCGATCGATCAGATCATCTTCTACTCTATGCTGGAATTTCAGTTTAGTGAAAGTCCCACGGTTTTCGACATAAAAATCATCTGCTTTTGATATTTCGCATGACATTTCTACAAATGATAACTTTTTTGATCCGGTTAAAAGAAATACTCTTGGTTATTTGTTTCATCTAGAAAAGTCTTCTTTTTAACCTCAAATGTTAAGGAAACTTTATGAAAAAAGATCTTATGCAGAATTTCCATGCAAACCAATACGAACATCTGACTTTGATAGCCTGCGGTGTAGAAAAAAATGTACCACGTATATGGTGCCAATTACTTTAAAAAGTTGCTTAGTTATTGTCGATTCATATGATTTGTCGAAATAGCATGCGAAAAACCAAAAGCAGATGATTTTTTTCAAAACGATAACATAAAGCCCAAAATTTCTAAAACCGTGGGACTTTTACTAAAATAAATTCCAGCATATAGTAGGACATGATCTGATATATCGACAGTTGCAGGATTATCCATTCATAACAGGACACCCTATATATATATATATATATGCGCATACTCATACATAAATGGAAGTGTGCGTGTGTCTA
Organism: Ophion slaviceki; assembly: GCA_944452715.1. Lineage (NCBI taxonomy): Eukaryota > Metazoa > Arthropoda > Insecta > Hymenoptera > Ichneumonidae > Ophion > Ophion slaviceki. The sequence goes on along the minus strand of OX101788.1, from coordinate 6,986,718 downwards.
TACGGGATGTCGAATCGAGGAGGCTTGAACCTTATACATATGTATATATAGCTCGGGGTGGCGGGAGAGTTTCGTCTCAGCGCGCCGGGGATTATACACACGGCAGTGACCGAGGACAGGCATCGCGGTCAAGGCCTGACGTGACCCTTGCACACCACATGCTGACCGTTACTCTCTCTCTCTCTCTCTCTCTCTCTCTCTCTCTCTCTCTCTCTCTCTCTCTCTCTCTCTCTCTCCCTCTCGCTCTCTCTTTCTCTCCCCCTTTCTCACGATTGCGTCTCCATTCGTTCATTTGCCCTACGGCACAACGACGCTCTACAGCGATCAATTTGTCGCGCCCGAGCAAACTCTATATATGTACGTTTGCCAGTTCCGCGAGCACTCGCGTTATTTTCCTGAATTTTCTGAGCCACCCTCCCCCGCCCGCCGGTTCTCGCCATTCAGTCGCGAAACCGCGAAGAGGCGACACCTTTGGGAACCTTTTTTTTGGACTAAAGCGTTGAGTGCGAGGTTCCTTGCAGGTCGGGACGAAATAATTCCGAGAGAGATGCAGTGAGAGAAAGAGAGAGAGAGAGAGAGGGGGGGAGGGTGGGAGAGAGATTGATTGATTGATAATATTTATCATGCCCTGGTAAAACTCTCAGGCAAATATAAAGTTACAGATGAAACGTAAAAAGAGTATTGACAGGAATTTAAAGGAATGAAAATTTGATATAAAATAAAAAATAAACAGAAATGAGGATTCGATATAAAGATAAAAATGAACGATATAAAATGCGGTAAGATAGAAAATCAAATATTATAACAGAGCGAGGGAAAGAGAGAGAGAGAGAGAGAGAGAGAGAGAGAGGTGGCACGTTCTGGTTTCTGAGCGTTCTGGCTCCGCGTGGAATCCAATCAATAAATATTACAATGGAGAGTAAGAGAGAAAAAGAGGACGAGAAATAAAGAAAGAGAAAGAAGGAGATCCCGCAAAAGTAGGGGTATATATATATATATATATATATAAAATGTAGACTAACCCATCTCGCTCCAAAAAGGACGAAGGATAATATATCCTGGCGTCTGAGAAGTCTCTCGCGTCCTCGTTGCCGGCAGAGCTAGCAACGTCGAGTTCTATGCGTACAAGGCATCACAGTTCGCCATTCGCCCCACCAAAGAACTTGCGCTCTTTGCTCGAGAGAGATAGAGAAAGTGAGAGAGCTCCAGAGAGAGAGAGAGAGAGAGAGAGAGAGAGAGAGAGAGAGAGAGAGAGAGAGAGAGACAGAGAGAGAGAGAGAGAGCAACAGCTCGCGAGATATTTCTCCCGAGCCCCTTCTTTGACAACCCCTAAGATCTATATCCCCACTCCGGCCACCCTTCGCACGAATATTGTAAGCCCCTCGCGCCTCTTGCTGTACACCCCCGCACACGTACGGGCGCATATAGTGTACGCTCCGCGTAGTAGACGCACACATACGTCAAAGCATGGCTGAACTTGCTCCGCGCGCTGGGCTGCTCCCGCGCTCCTCGCCCCTTTCCCCTCCTCTCTGCGCGCCCTTCCCCTTCCGCCCTCCGCCCCTTGTTACTTTACTTTTCTACTAGTAGCGAATTAAAACCGCGTTCATGCGCAGCCCGCGGAACGGCGTAATGATTTTTTGAGGGGGCGAATCGAGTGGGGTCACGAGGGGATGCCATGAACGCGCGGGACGGGGCGCGGGCTTGGCCGAAGCTTGATCGCACACTGGATGTATATACTGTACGGCATAAGCGATGCGAAGTGGGGCTTTTTACGTGTACCGGGCGCGGGGGAGGGACAGGAGCGAACAGGGGTAGGTGGCACCTCGAAGGTTACAACGGCAGTGTTGGTAAAGCAGCGCGAGTGTTCCTGCGCTATAGCTGGATGGGCCACCAACGACACAGGAATGAGGCATGTCAAGAGAGAGAGAGAGAGAGAGAGAGAGAGAGAGAGAGAGAGAGAGAGAGAGAGAGAGAGAGAGAGAGAGAGAATGGAAGAGCAAATGGATGATGGTAAAACGCAGGCTTCGCAGGAACGACGATCAAGACGAAGCCGTTTCGTAGAAAAAGATACACTGCATACGCTAAAGCGAGAAAAGGGCCGATCATACCGTAGGAATTGTTTGGGTTCGCGTTGCTACGAGGATTTTTTTGACTACCCAATTTTTTCGACTGATTTCGGATGGAAAACCTAAATTGTTTTTTTTTAATCCTTGCTGGAAATACGAGTAATCTGAATGGTAATCTAAACACACGGCGAGATAAGAGATAACCAGACGATTAACCAGGAAGGGTAACCAAGGATAACCGAGTGAGGAAAAGAGTAAGAAATATTTCCAGATTTAGGCTCTTTATGGGGATCTAGATGATGCAGATAGGAGACAATCGAGAGGTAAGCCATATAAAGATGAATGGAGAAGATTCGGGACACTCATTTTGAGATGTGAATCATCTGACGCAGAGATAAAGCAATAATCATCTTAGGAATAGATATCGGAAAGAGATGAAGGAGAGGGAACGTAAGGTAGGAGATAACCAGAGGCGAATCTGAGCAGGGATAACCTGAAAGGATTGAGACTCTTATTGGGGATCTAGATGATTTGAATAGGAGATAATCGAAAGGTAATGTAGATAAGGATGACCAGACAAGATTCAGGAGACTTTTGGTGATGTGAAGCATCTGAAGAAGAGATAAAATAACGATTAACTGAAGAAGAGATGAAATATAGATTATCTGAAGAATAGATAACTGGGAGAGATGAAGAAGAGGGAACGTAAGGTAGGAGATAACCAGAGGCGAATCTGTGTAGGGACAACCTGAAAGGATTGGGACTCTTATTGGGGATCTAGATAATTTTGATAGGAGATGATCGAAAGGTTATCTAAACGAGAACAACCAAACAAGATTAAAGATACTTTTTTGAGATGTAAAGCATCTGAAGAAGAGACAAAATAATGATCAACTGAAGAAGAGATGAAATATAGATTATCTGAAGAATAGATAACTGAGAGAGATGAAGAAGAGGGAATGTAAGGTAGGAGATAACCAGAGGCGAATCTGAGTAGGGACAACTTGAAAGGATTGGGACTCTTATTGGGGATCTAGATGATTTTAATAGGAGATAATCGAAAGGTTATCTAAATGAGAACAACCAAACAAGATTAAGGATACTTTTTTGAGATGTGAAGCTTTTGAAGAAGAGATAAAATAATAATCAAATGAAGAAGAGATAATATATAGATTATCTGAAGAATAGATAACTGAATGAGATCAAGAAGAGGGAACGTGAGGTAGAATATAGTCTGAGGATGGATAACCTGAAAGGATTGAGACTCTTATTCGGGATCTAGATGATTTTAATATGAGATAATCGAAAGGCTATCTAAATGAGGACAACCAAACAAGATTAAGGATACTTTTTGAGATGTGAAGCATCTGTAGGAGAGATAAAACAACAATCGACTGAAAAAGATATAAACTAAAGATTATCTGAAGAATAGATAGATGAAAGAGATAAAGAAGAGGGAACGTGTGGTAGAATATAATCTGAATAGGGATAACCTGAAAGGATTGAGACTCTTATTGGGGATCTAGATGATTTTAATATAAGATAATTGGAAGGTTATCTAAATGAGGACAACCAAACAAGATTTACGATATTTTTTTGAGAGTTGAAGCATCTGAAGAACAGATAACTGAAGGAGATAAAGGAGAGCGAACGTAAGGTAGAAGATAACCCGAGGATAATCTAAGGGATAACCTAAAAAGATCTAGGCTCCTTATTGGGGATCTAGATGATTGAAATACAAGATAATCGAAAGGTAATGTGATTAAGGATGACCAGGAAAGTTATAGGATACCTATTTGAGACCTAAATCGTCCGAAGAAGAGATAAAATAACAATCATCTGAAGAATAGATAATTGAAAGAGATAAATAGGGAAGGCAAAGAAAAACATAACCCAAGGATAATCCAAGTAGGGATAACCTGAGAACGTTTAGGATCTTCATTGGTGATCTAGATGATTTAATCAACAGACCATAAAAGGGTTATCTAAATAAGGATGACCTCAGAAGATTCAGGATACTTATTTCGAGATTCAAATCATCCGAAAAGGAGATAAAATAATAACCATCTGAAGAATAGATACCTGAAAGAGATGACGAAGAGGGAAGGTAAGGTAAGAGGATAACTCGAAGATAATTTAGGTAAAGATAACTTAAGATGGTTTAGCATCTTTATTGGTGATCGAGGCGATTTAAAGAAGAGATAATCGCAGGGCAATCTTAATAAGGATAACCAGAAAAGATCTGGGCTGCGTATTTGGGATGTCAATCATCTGAATATAAGATAACCAAAAGATAATGTGAATAAGAAATCACGTGAGGAGATTCAGGATCTTGATTAGCGATCTAAATTACCTAGATAAGCGATAAACTAACGAGATTTCGGATCCTCATTAAATATCTAAATAATCTACAAAGAGATAATCCAAGAAAAATGAGACGAAACCGACGAATATTTAGGTTCCTCATCAACGAGCCAAATAATTCAAATATCAGATATCCCACCTCTGCTGAAAACAATATTGAATAATTATATCAATCCTGCAGAAACGACGAAATAAAAATAAATTTTCATAGCATTTTTTCACATGGTCCCGAAATTGGGGCAAAGCTTTGCAACATTCGTCGCCTCTTCGAAAGATCCCTGTCCGCTGAAATAATTTGACTTATCACCTCACTGCTATATCGGAGAAAATTTCGATATTGCTCTCCGATCCCACGTGCAGGTAAACTTTTACCACGCCCGCCCCCGCCCCCTCCCCGTGTAAAAGAATTAAGCTGCGAACAGTTGAAACTTTATTTTTCATTTGACAGCTGTCAGAGCTCTGGCTCGAAATACATTCCTGACTTACAGGCCACGAAATTGATGAATTTAAATTAACGCAAATTCGTTTTCGCTTCTTGAAAATCTCCATCAGTTCCATTGGTATATTATATAAATAATATATACTGATAAATAGATAAACCGAAACAAAACCGAACGAACTTTTATTTGCTTGCCGATTTTAATTGAATTATTGCGATTATATATATATATATATATATATATATATATATATATATATATGAATAAATTCTGTATATGCGAATACACAACGATGTACACTCGTAATTCGTTCGAATTCAATAAATCCATTTGAGTAAGAGTAAACCTACATTTTTTTTTCAAATTCATCAATAATTCGTCCGCTACTCAGGTACTAATGAAACCCATATAAATTTATCTTATTCAACGCCTCGAGCTTATATCTATTCACAACCAAATTTATTCTGTTAAAAAAATAGCAATAGATCCATTGAAATTAACCGAAACTGGTGAAAAAAAAACGAAAAAAAAAAATTGGTTTGGTCTATCTATTCCTTGGTATTTTACCTAGGAAATGATCGCAACAGTTCAATTGCCATTGATTAAAACCGGTGACAAAACAACATTCGTTCGATTTCGTTTGGGTTTATCTATTCGCGATGCTCATTCTACCTGCCAAAATTCGAAGCAAATTGATTCGAGTAAATTAAAAAGAAAAATTGAATTGCCCAAAAATGTCACGAGCAATCGGGACCGAGGGCATTAAAATTTCGATCAGATCCCTTCGCTCGTGCAGATACATCGCGAGAAAGGCCTGCCAGACACTCGGGATATTCGTAAACATCGATGTACCTACATCGATACGGCTACTTTCGTGATTTGTAAAATGTTTTTTTGCTCCTTCTCTCGCGCGTTTGAATTGAGACTCGTTACAGCCTGGCGCATTTTCATCCGGGCTCAAGCGCGCGCGCGCGCGCAAGGGAGAAAGAAGGAAAGAAGCCGCGACGAAGGGGAAGAGATCGCGGACTATCCAATGTACAAAAGCCCCACGCAATCCTCTCCATCCCCACCACAATTTCTCTCTTGACTTTCCTTCTCTTTCTTCTTTCTCCTTTTTTTGCACGACTCCCCTTAAACCCCTTCCCCCGTTTTGCCTTCGATCACGTTTCTGCGTACGCACTATTTTTTTAGTCCTCATTTATTACGACAGATGTCTCATGCACCGATAAAAAAATATTTACATATATATGTAGTCTATGCACTCTCTCTCTCTCTCTCTCTCTCTCTCTCTCTCTCTCTCTCTCTCTCTCTCTCTCTCTCTCTCTCTATATATATATATATATATATATATATATATATATATATATATATATATATATATATATACACACACACACACACATATACATATACATACACATATATATATATTTAGTGGCCCCAATTGGAGCTTCATTTTTTTGCCCTTTTTTTCACCATCCAATTATCTTCTTCAAAGAGAAAAAAGAATTGTCACGAAATCTGCGAGTGGTCATCAAATATTTAGAGGTCGCTCAAGCCTCCCAATAACTCAAATTTTCATTAAAAAATCGATTTTTTTTCGTTCAGTTCTCACCCATGAATTTTAAGCTTCGAAATTTCCAATAGTCGCCATTTGTTTTTTTATTCATCTCAATCATAAATATGGCGCTTTGTAAAATTTGCAAAACAATTATTCGTTTTTCTTTACAAACAGATTTTTCAAAGTTACCTCACACTACTAACCCGAGAATCATAATCTTTGTTCTCATAAAATAATTCTTAAAAGCTCTTGTCCGTAAACAAAATTATAGGTCCCCCGTTTTATCGGGCTAGAAGTGTGCAGTAAATTAAAAACATCCGTTTCTAAAGAAAAAAAAGAATTAATTGTTTTGAAAATTTTACACAGCGTTACATTGATGAGTGAGAAGAGAAAAAAAAATTCGCGACAATTGGATATTTCGAAGCTCTTGAGCGACCACTAAATATTCATTGGCCGGCTAGAGCTTGCTCGAGCTTAATTTGAAAATTATAAAGAGTAAAATGCATTGGTGAGAAGTGAACGAAAAAAAAAATCGTTTTTTTCGAATGGAAACTTGCATTTTTGGGAGGCTTGAGCGACCTTTAAATATTTTTTGACCGCTCGCAGATTTAGCGTCAATTGTTTGTTATCTTTGAAAAAGATAATTGGATGGTGAGAAGTAGGAAGAAAAATAGAGTTCAAATTTGGGCCACCCTAATGTACATACAGGGTGTCCTGTTATGAATGGATAATCCTGCAACTGTCGATAGGTCATATCATGTCCTACTATATGCTGAAATTTCAGTTTAGCAAAAGTCCCACGGTTTTCGAGATAAAAATCATCTGCTTTTGGTTTTTCGTATCCCATTTCTACAAATGATAACTTTTTTTACCCGGTTTAATATATATTAAACCCGGTTTTAATATATATATATATATATATATATATATATATATATATATATATATATATATATATATATATATCGCTCTCGGGGTAGCGATGCTAAGAGGGAAAAGTGCTTGCGCCCATATTGCCAACTTTGTCCCTCTCCTTCTCTCTCTCTCCGTCTCTCCCGCAAATGCTTTCTTCCTTCACTCCTCCAGACCTCATACGTTTGCCTCATCGCTTTCTAGTGGTTTACACTCGTCGTGAAACTCGAGCGGCCACATCATCCTATCATGACGTCCCGAAAGCGCTGGATTTCTTTTTTCCTGTCGCGATCCACGTACACCTCTCTCTCTCTTTCCTCCCTTGCTCTTTCTTACCTTGTCCTCTCTCTCTCTCTCTCTCTCTGTCTCTCTCTCTCTCTCTCTCTCTCTCTCTCTCTCTCTCTCTCTCTCTCTCTCTCTCTCTCTCTCTCTCTCTCTCTCTCTCTGTCTTTCTCTCTTTGTTTTCCGGAGAGACGAGCGACGGAACGAGATTAGGCGGATAAATGCTGAAATGTGTTTTTTTTTTTGTTACTACGTACGTATCGATAATTTAATACACTTGCACGACTGAACCTTGCAATTTTTATTCAATACAATTGAATATTGTGTTTTGGGTCCTGACATTTTCGGAATGTCAAATTTTTGGTCAAGGTCGTGATATAAAGTAGGCTGGATTTATGAAAGATGATTTTCTTTCTGCTGACAATTTCAGGGATTTTTTTACATTCGGAGATCTTTAATGCAGAAAATGTCTCGTCCATTGTTTTGGTCGTCACTTCCGGTCATTGTGGACAGAGATCATCGAAGATGGCAAGTCTCGGGACTAGAAATCTATCCCGGTCAATCGAGGATTACCCCGAAAGTACTCGAGCTTCGTAGGCGGAATTTAACATCTTTATTTCTCGCGACTAAAAATGGATTTTCTTTTTTCGGTTCTATGGAGCTCTGTCATTGCTGCAAATACTTTTTTTCAAAGATGAACTGTTTTTTTTTCTAAGAGAGTTCGAAAAAACATCGAGAATGATTTTCTTCCGGGGCTGTAGCTTTGAAACACAGGAACATGGAAAAATCAAGACCACCGTATGATTATCACCCTATATATATATATTCATTTATATAGAGTGACAATAATCACCCTATATAAATAATATCAATCAATAATATTTAATAAATCAATTTTAATAAATAAATCAATTTATTTAT
>OX101788.1:6868172-6973172 GCA_944452715.1 Ophion slaviceki | reverse complement strand
CGCGTACGTGAAAGCTCAGAAACGAGTGCTTCGATCATCCCCCAAAGGGGTAGTTTCAATCTTCGAAGATCCACGTATCAACATATATATATATACACATAGTTATATATATATATTTATTTATTTATATCTACGGATGTCTATCCACCCACACCTGGCACCAGCGTGGACCAATTGGTGGGCGGCGTAAAAAGGGGCGCACTCGGATATATCGGCCGGTCGAAAAATTTCCAAAGTTCCAACAACGCACGCGGAGATGATCGCGTGCTCGATCGAGTCATCCGCATTCTCGTCCACCTTCGCGTCGTCACGCGTAGTACTACCGATCCTCGAGCGTCTGAAAATTCATCGAGTTCACGAGTGCCACGGGTGATCGAGTTTTTTCGTTGCTCTTTGTTTTTCTTTTTCGTTGGTTCACGCGAACGGAGATACGACCGCGTGTGATCCCGGCTGCACGGACGATATCGACCTTCGTCGTCGAGGCTTGGATTTTTCGCGTATTATTTCGCCGGTCGGGAGAGCCGAAGATCCGGACCTGTACGCACGTTTGCACGTATTTTTACACGTGTACGCGGGCTCGAGTGTGCCGGGGATCACGGGAGAGTTTTGTGAAAATTGACGCCGATTTTGTGTCGCGGCTGTCAACGTGAATTGCAGTTTTTTTTTGCAACGTGGCTTTGGGCGTGGAGGAAAAAAAAGAAGAAATTGAGGCAGCGTTGACGGACTTTCGTTGATCGGCGAATGAGTGATAAAACTTTCGCTCACGTTTAAATCGGCACTCGTTTGTTTCACTTTTATTTTCCGCGTTTTCTCACGCGAGCACGAAATCGCGGTTTCACGAAAGTTCGGAGTGCAGTGAAAGTGTGCCTTCGTAGCCCATTTAGAAGCCAATGTCAGAGTACCCAAGGTATCGTTGTTATTTCGAATTGTTCGACACTTTGAGAGCAACTTTTGCGAGAGAGAGAGAGAGAGGATGAGAGAGGGAGAAAGGAGAAAAAAAATGTCGCGACGATCGGTTTTGACAATCGTGCGAAGTTTGACGTTTGCATTTTTTGTTCTCTTTCGCGTTGTCTTATCCCTTCTCTCCTCGATAGCACGGAATATCTTATCGAGATTTGTAGATACACACGCGCGCAAGTGTTCGCGCACTGTTTATGCGCGATTTTTAATTCCATCGGACGCTGTCTTTATTATTATCATGATTATTTCTATTATTATTGTAGCGTCGAATAAAGTCCACGTAGATCGCGCAGTCTTGCCAGCAGATCCTTCTGGCATCGCGGATAAGCGAGGATGTTTTGTAAAATGAAAACAGAGAAAAAAAACAATTATCACGCGTATTGGCTTGAGAGCGTGTGTGCGCTCGCGCGCGTTCAAAATTGCTGATAATGTTTTTTTTTTATCAATGTCGTGCTTGAGAGTACCAAGTTCTCGATTGTAGACGAAAGAGAGAGAGAGAGAGAGAGAGAGAGAGAGAGAGAGAGAGAGAGAGAGAGAGAGAGAGAGAGAGAGAGAGAAACAGAGTGCTCGCTGGTCTGTAACTTTTATTTTCAGAATTTTTTTTTTTATCGCATTAACCGAGATAGCATTTTTATCAGCGTACATTTAACGCTTGCACTTCTACGAGTAACAGACCATTATTTAATCGTATCCTCTGGCTTGGCTCCAGAGTGACGACCTGATTTTTTTTTTAATTCCCACTGTTGGCGGTAAAACAAGAAAAAAAAGCAAAGAAAAAGAAAGGTAGCGCAGGAGGGGAGAGGACAGCGGAAGCAACGATTCGCGCATTTTCTATTGGTATTTTCTTCTTATTTTTTTCCCCCTTTTTTTTCGTACTCGCGAAATCGGCGCGGGAGAATTATTTTTACCCTTCTCTCGTTCGGCGACTCTTGACTCCCGGCCAATGTTTCGTTGCTTAGAAAAATTCGCCGCGTAATTGCTACGAACACCGTTTTCTTTTTTTTTTCGTTTTCTTTTTTTCTCTCGGTGTTTCTCCGCTCGTCCCGAAAATACATTTTGCCAGTTTCGCCGAAATAATTTGGCGTTATCCGTGCCCGCGAAATGCACTTTGCGACGAAACGAAGAGAGCGGGAGGATAGAGGGGGTGAAAAAATTGCTACAGAAAGAACGAAAGAGATTGCAAATTCAATGACTAAACTTCAACAAAACAAGTACTTTTTTATCGGACTGTTATCAGCTGCTCGATCGGGGCCTTATCTGAGCTGGTCATGCTCCTAGAGAAGTCGCTTTGGGAAAAAGAGAAAGAGCTAATATCACCCGACAATGGGGAGCGAAAGAGAGAATACAAGTTGCAAGTGTGATGCGAATGGAAAAAGAAAGGATAAGGGGGAGAAAAAAAAGTACGACATCGACAATAAATTCTTTGTTGTTTCTTTGTGATTACAGGTGAATAGATATAACGATGGTAGATACGCAACATTTTTGTCTGCGATGGAACAATTACCAGAGCAGCATAACGTCCGCGTTTGAGAATCTTCGCGATGACGAAGATTTCGTCGATGTCACACTGGCCTGCGATGGCAAGAGTCTCAAGGCGCATCGCGTCGTACTCTCGGCCTGCAGTCCATACTTTCGAGAACTGCTCAAGGTAACTAAACCACCAACGTATTCATTCGTTCGTTCCTTTTTACGATTAACGGTAATTCTTTGTATAAGTGACTTTTCCGAAAAAAAAAATTCCTATTTTCTCATTTATTGGATTATCAATGATGATATTCAGTCCGGGGAAGCTGGATTTTTTTACGAGCAAAAAATCGTTGAAAATAATTTAGAATTTTTCAAAAACCCAAACAAACCTAATATAGGCGTCGAAATGTTCAAAAATGCCCTATTTTATCACGTGTTTCCGCGAACTTCGAAACCCAATAACTTTTTATGCCGGGTGAATTTCAGCTTCCGCCGACTGAATATTATCATTTATATCCCAATAAATGAGGATATAGCAAAAAAAATGTTGATCTCATTTTTCGGACAAGTCACTTATCTAAATATCAACTTACAATAATAATAATTCTTATTATTATTGTATTATTGTACGATGATACATTATGATGTGATATTTTTTTTTCTTTTTATCATTATCCGAAGCCTTTTTCGGCAAATCGAGGACGAACATTTTTACCAGTAGTACGTAAAAACCGTTCGAGCGATTTTCACATTCTAAGACGGCTAAATAAAAATTGGGTCATTAAAAAGTATTTTTCGTTGCATTCCAACGATTCAAATTTCAACGTCATAATTAATTGTATAATGTTTTTTATATTTTCTTTATATATCATACTTATATTTATAATAATTGTACTAATTATGGCAAATATTATTATTATTATTATGGATTCACGGAGAGAATTTTATGCGAAGAATTCTTCTCAAAGCAACGTGGAACCATAGAGTCGTTTTCGGAAGAATCGATAAAAAAAAAAAGTTCTAAAATTTTCCCGCATTTTTTTTTGCGGCAGCACACAGTAACTTCATAACTGTTGTACTCTGAAATTGATCCATTCCCGTTTTCAGTTTAACTATTTCCAAAATTTGTTTTCGGAAAACGTTAATCGAAGTAGTTTTACACGGGAATTTTCACTAAAACAGAAAATAGTAAAAATTATGCCGGGAATTTTTTCGTTACCATTTGATAAATAAAATTTAATTCAAAATTCTTTGCTATGGTCCGGAAGGAAAAAATGCATTTTTTTGGTCGCCGCTATCTTTATATGTAGAACTTTGTGTATATATATCCGACTGGTTATATTAGACTGGCCCAATTTTTTTTTCGCCATTAAAATTTTTGTTGAAATTTTGTTGAGAATGACATAATATGAGTGCTGACCAAACTTTAGCCATTTATATTAATATTTAGAGGTCCCTTATCGCGATTTAATATTTCCCATTCATTTAACATGGTAAAAGCTTTGGCGCTTCTCGCCTACGGATAAGCACACGGAGATGCCCAAAATATTTTTTATAGGAAATTTAACGTTCTATAAAAAAGGTCCTCAGCCGTCATACGATAAATTCACTCGTTCGAATTTTATTCAACGTCAAAGTTGAATTTGTGATAAATTTCATGATTTTGTGAGATTTTTGGACTTTTGCGACGAAATTATTGATTTTTTGGTTTTTTTTCTGGTTCATCTTGAAAAGTATAGTATCCTTTTCAAATTATTCCCTAGATAATTTCTAAAATTCATTAGATTAAAATTTGTTGTTATTTAAAAGTACATTAGTACAAAAATCTATTCTTAAACCGAATTCAATTGCCGATAGCATGATAAGTAAATATCTAGGGAATAATTCAAAAAGGATACAATACTCGTCGAGATAAATCAGAAGACAAAAACAACAACAAAAAAATCAATAATTTTGTCACAAGAGTCCGAAAATCTCACAAAATCATGAAATGTATCATCAATTCAACTTTAATGATGAATAAAATTTGAACGAGTGAATTTATCGTATGAAGGCTAAGGACCTTTTTTGTAGAGCGTTAAATTTTCTATAAAAACGTTTGTGGTCGTTTCCGTGGGTTTACCCGTAGGCGAGTTACAAAGCTGAGAAGCGGCAAACAAAACTTTCACCATGTTAAATGAATGGGAAATAGAAAATCGCAATGAGGGACCTCTAAATATTAATATGAAGGGCTAAAATTAGGTCAGCTCTCATTTTATGTCATTCTCAACAACATTTTCAACAAAAATGTTAAAAAATAAAAATTCAATTTTTTGGGCCAGTCTAATATATATATATATATATATATATATATATATATATATATATATATATATATATATATATATATAATCGCCTCTAAAGGATAAGTAGTTTCGCTACCAAATTTTTTACGACGGGTATTTGTTGCAAATGGGACTAAAAAAAAGCTTTTTTTTCGTGCAATCTTTCGAACGCATTTCGACGCTTGCTCAATTATTCGATCTGTGCGTCCATCGCACGTGATCTTTTCTTTGCATTTGGTTGTCGTATTGTTTCATTTATCGATTCATTATTTTCTTGTTTCACTTGAAATTTTCTTACTTTATCATTTTATTACTTTTGCTTGAAATTTTCACAATCAACAATTTACACGTTTTTCGGGTAATTTCGTTGGTTTTGTTCTCACACGCGCTATCCCGTTATAATCATACGAATGTGTATGAGATGAGAAGAAAAATCAACGACGAGGTTTTACGGTTTCGTTGCAGAGCACACCGTGTAAACATCCGGTGATAGTACTTCAGGACGTGGCGTTCAGTGATCTGCACGCCCTCGTCGAGTTCATCTATCATGGCGAGGTGAACGTGCATCAGAGGTCACTCAGCAGTTTTCTCAAAACTGCCGAGGTGCTCAGGGTCTCGGGTCTAACGCAACAGGCCGATCAGACCGAGCGGGATGAGGTGAGTCTAGTCGAAACGATCTGTTGTTGTTCTTTTTTTTTAAGGGGACGGGGGTTCCGTAGCCACCGCGAACCCTGCTAATCATTTGGTTTAAAAAATTGTAATGATCCATGAATGACGAATTTAGCGAGTACATTAAAAAAAAAAATTCCTTTGACAGTGAAATAATTAGTTTTGCCAACAATGTGAAAAAAAAGTTTTTTAATTGATATTCCATCCGCCACATTTTAATGATATCAAATCTAGCATCGTTCGGGTGCAATTTAAATTTTGACTTTAAATGTTCCATTTTTTTGGCAGTTTTTAATTACGGAAACAGCAAACAAAATTTTTTTTTAGAGTCCTCGATATTCTGAATGTACGAAAAACTGTTTGGGATAAAAGTGGGAATGATGGAATGGAAAAAAAAATGAATTTCGTTCCATTTCAACGATGCAAATATCAACATATATTTTTGTTACCGTTCGGAAATCAATATTCATAATTATCTCGAAAATCGATGCTGGAAAAACAACATTCAATGAGCAACACATTAATTAGCAGACTTTTTCGAAATTAATTAAAGTTTCGATTCGATATTGAAATTGGCCGCGTGTCTAAAAAGCTACGGAACCCCGCGTGATTGACACGCCCTCGCTGCTTGTTTTGTTGCTTTATTTTTGTTATTTTTGTTCAATTTATTTACGGGTCGAACAATTGCGCTCGGACGTTAGGATCGCGAGTTTCGGGTTTGATCGGTGAAAGCGAGCGAATCAGCGATTAGGACAATCTCGCAGAATTCGCGAATCTACGCGGTCGACGATTCACAAGCCCCGCGAGTTTTTTTTTTCTTATCTGTTCGCCATGCTGAATTTTGACGAAAATTACCAATGACTGGCCCGCCCCGTCAAATCGCCATTATCTTGACGCGCGATGGTCGAGTCCCGCGTCCCTGACGAGAAATTGTCATAGGTCAAGCAGAGGCGATAATCAACATTGTATTTGGTCCGCGATTTTTATTTTGATCGAGCCTCAAAGTTTTTGCTGCTTTGTAGCTGGGTCTCGATAAATCTTATCGTCTCGCGTTATGATGGAGAGGGACGGGAAGAGAGACAGAGAGAGAAAGAGAGAAAATTTTACATCTAGATATCTCGTTATGCGTCGATAAAACGATTTCGACTCTTTTTTTCCTTATAATATTCGGATATTATAGTCGTACGCAGAAAAAAGTCCTGAGCAGTTTTTTTCTTACGTTAACAATAATTAGTTTCATATTTTTTAAAACAAAAAAATATATTGGTGAAAAATAATAATTTTATTATTATTGTGTGTTTGGGTTTGTTTGGGTTCTACACCCCCCCCCCCTTACGGGCTTTTACAATCTTCTGTCACTTTGACACACTTTTCAAGGCGCGATTTCCAGTTACTTGGAGACCTTTCTGGAGTGTTGCCCACGGCCACTTGTTAGCCAATGCACTACAGTAACGCATTTGCACGAGGGCACAGGGAAACTGTGGAAAACCTGTGCCGATGCACGCGAAATTTTCGCCGAGCTTCAGTTGAAAACCATCGGAAACTCGATAATAATGTCGTCCCGCGAGTCAGTGCGCGGCTAAACGGTCACCGATCCGACTGCACGTCGAGGCTACTCGACACGGGAGAGCAGACTCACTATTAGAAAAAACTTCAATAGAAAAGTGTTCCATCAGAATAGCTAGTATTTATATTCAGAGGACTCTTTTGTATGGAAGGATGCCGGGAGGATTTTTGTATGTAAGGATAATCATAAAATGTCCATAACAAAGAACTGCTGGGGAATTTCCTCTGAGTATGCGTTTTTTCGACAGAAAATATTTTAATAAATAAATATTTTTTAATAAGTTTTTTTTTCATTCAAAGTATTGGGTTGCTCGGACTGTTCGGGCCGATTTTTCCGCATGCCGCCAACCGAAAAATGGCACGAACTTTTACAGAATCCAATATTTATTTATTTCAAAAGTCAGTACTTGAATGTAAAATATTTCGATAAAAATGTTTCAATGTAGAATCTTTTTATAAAAACATAACGTATTTTAATAAAAATATTTGTATTGAAAGTATTGGGTTGTCCGGATAGTTCGTGCCGATTTTTCCTGATGACACCTACCGAAAAATCGGCACGAACTTTCTGGACAACCCAATATTTGTATATTGCAAAGTCAATACTTGAATGTAAAATATTTTAATAAAAATGTTCCAATATAGTATATTTTCATAAAAATATAACGTATTTTAATACAAATATTTTCATTAAAAGTATTGGGTTGTTCGGAAAGTTCGTGCCGATTTTTGGTATGTGGTATCAGAAAAAATCGGCACGAACTTTCCGGAAAATCCAATACTTTCAATAAAAAATATTTTGATTAAAATACATTATATTTTTGTAAAATATTCTATATTGAAACATTTTTATAAAAATATTTTACACTTCGGTAGGTGGTATCAGGAAAAATGGGCACGAACTTTCCGGACAACCCAATACTTCCAATAAAAAATATTTTGATTAAAATACGTTATATTTTTATAAAAAAGATTCTATATTGAATCATTTTTATTAAAATATTTTACATTTAAGTATTGAATATGAAATATAAAAATATTGGATTGTCCGAAAGTTCGTGCCGATTTTCGATAGGTGCCATCAGGAAAAATCGGCACGAATTTTTCGGACAACCCAATACTTTCCATAAATATATTTTGATTAAAATACGTTATATTTTTATAAAAAGATTCTATATTATATCATTTTTATTAAAGTATTTTACATTTAAGTATTTAATTTGAAAAATATAAATATTGGATTATCCAAAAGTTCGTGGCGATTTGCGGTAGGTGGCATCAGGAAAAATCGGCCCGAACTTTCCGAACAGCCCAATACTATAGATGGAAAAATTCAATACAGTATATTTTCATGAAAAATATAAAAACAGAATATTTTATTAAAAATATATGAATATAGAATATTTAACCAAAAATATTTTCATCGAAAGAATTCGAATATGTTAATCCGAGACATTTTAACGAGAACATTTTAATATAGAGTATTTCAATAAAAATATTCAAATATAGAATACTTTAATAAAAAAATGTTAAATACGCAGATTGGCAAATAAAAAATATTTCGATAAAACAATCGTCGTCCGATCTCACGAATCGCGATACCAAAGACTTGCCCCTCGCCCCCGATAATCCGTAAATCGTACAATTTGCCGGACAAATCGCGCAGACCGAAGAAGATATCGCGCTTCCGCGAGTCGCAAATCCGTTCAATCCGTGTGAGAGTATTTTTCGTTATTTATTGTTGTTCAGCTATCGCACGTACGTGCATTGGCAGCCCGTACTAACCATTTGACACCGCATGATAAGCTGGCCGACGAGGGTTTCCCGAGGGGTGGCTCACCGCCGACACCGGCGACCCCGACGCCCGCCGCGGTCCAACACATGCTCAGTAGACGGGGACCGATACGAAGAAACGAGATCCGCTCGCCCGACTCCCACGAGGAAACGACCAAGAGAATACGCGTCCATTCGCCACCCCTCAACAACAACGACGCGACGCCGACCGACTTCTCCATGGTGAAGAATCATCTGTCCGCCAAGGTCGAGGGCAACGGTCTACACGACGACAACAGTCGCATCACCGAGGACAACATCAAGTGCGAGCCGCTAGAATTGACCGGCGGCAACGGCGGCACGGGCGCCAACAACGAGGACTCGTCGGACTCGGGGGCCGCCGCGTCCGATCGGCCACCGGCATCGGCCAGCAGTAACGAGCACGATCACGAGCCCGAACACCCGTCCACACCCAATTACTTGCCCGAGAGCAAACTCTTCACCTCGACACCTGGAAGCTTTAATTTCAGCATGGCGGCACTCACCACCGATCACACACCATTGTCAGGTGAGACAATCGGCAATCAATTTCGCAACGGGCCTGTACGCACGCGGCTACTTTTTTTCTTTGCCATTTTTCACCCCTTTTTTCAGCCCCCCCTGGCCTCGCCAGCCGAGAAACATTTTTTCTTGCTTTTTCATACTATTTTTCGATCTCTGCTTTTTGTTTTTTGTTTGTTTTTTTTTAATTTTGGAGCAGATAGATAATTGTGAAAAAGCTTCGGAGTGCATGGGTGTCCATCCAATTATCTTCTATAAAGAAAAAAATATTGTTTCGGAAGCTACGAGCGGTGAAAAAATATTTAATATATCAAATTTTTTACGTTAAAAAAATTTGACTAAAAAATCGTCAGATAATTGTTAATGTATTTTTGTAATTGACAATTACAAAAATACAAATGTATTTTTGTAATTGACAATGTATTTTTCAAGAGATATTCAACATTTCAAGTGAATCGGTTGAAAATTGTCTGAGTTATCACGCTTCAAAAACATTATTGTATACAGTCACTGATATGTATGATAAACACCTTCTTTTGTAATCTCGATTTATTTTGTAGTTTTTCTGAAAAAAAAAAATCCCCAAAAAGTCTATTTTTTGGCCTCTAGAGTGGCCTAAGGCCTGAAAAATCGATTTTTTTCCTCCACTTCTCACTCATGAATTTACGTTTTATAATTAAAAAAAAAAACTTCGCGAAAGCTCCAGCCGGCTAATGAATATTTAGTGGTCGCCCAAGAGCTTCGAAATTTCCAATTTTCGCATTTTTTTTACTCCCCTCACTCATAAATTTGACGCGTTGTAAAATTTTCAAAACAATTAATTCCTTTTTCTTTATAAACGGATTTTTCAAATTACGTCACCCAACTAACCCAAGAATTATAATCTTCGTTCTCATAAAATAATTCTTTAAGGCTCTTGTCCGTAAACAAAATTGTAGGTTGTTTTATCGGGATCTAAAGAAGAAAGAATTAGATGTTTCGAAAATTTTACAAAGCGTCAAATTTAAGAGTGAGAAGGGTAAAAAAAATTGCGAAAATTCGAAATTTGGAAGCTCTTGAGCGACCACTAAATATTCATTGGCTGGCCAGAGCTTTCGCGAGCTTGATTTAAAAATTGAAAAGCGTAACATTCGTGGGTCAGAAGTGAAGAAAATAGCTTTTTAAATGAAAATTTGAATTTTTGGGAGGCTTAAGCGACCTCTAAATATTTTTCCACCGCTCGCAGCTATCGCGACATTTTTTTTCTTCTTCAAAGTAGATAATTGGATGGTGAGAAAAAGGAAAAAAAATAGAGCTCAAATTTGTGCCACCCTGTATGTACACATGGATGGACGAATGTGCATGAGGAGAGCTTCCGGCATCGCGCATGCAACACGTGGAAAATACGTACGCCTCCGTTGGAAACTCTCGAGAGTGCGAGGTTTTGGGACGTCGGGCACATTTAGCGCGTGGTCGATGTGACACTTCTTTCGTTATGGGGAATAACCGGTTTTTAGTTTTTTTTTGCTCGGAATTTCGAAAATTGTTGAAAACAGTAATTTAAAAAAATGTGGGCTGAAATTCAGAAGGGACGAAGCGTCTGAGCAATAAAATTTGAGATGGAGAGAATATAAGTCATTTTAGTTCGTGGAAAAGTGGCTTTGACAAAAGGAACTTGAAAAAGATCATGTAATTAAATTCGGAATTGCGAGAATATTAATCGTGTATTAATATACAAAAGTACAAAAATATCTAGGCTAATATATCAGAGATTAATTTTTTTCAATACATCTGGGCAATATTTATAATATTTAAAATTTATATCTACATCTGACCTTTTTTTAAATCACCTTTTCATTTTTTGTAAAACGTTATTGAACAATGATCCTCAAGGAAAATTCTCCAGGAAAATACAGCTTTGCAATAGGGCCCAGTCGATATAATTTACGATAAAAAAATGCCAAGATATTTCAAAAAAGGATCCTCAAGATAATCCTGCACCAATTAACATTTGAAAAATATTCGGAAAGTACAATGTCAAACATGACAAAAGCAAAATACCTTTTTGAAAAATCTCAAAAAAATTATTAAACAATCCCATATACAAAAACATAATTTGAAGGATATCCTGACTATTTCATTTCAAAAACGAGTTCAAAATCTTTTCGAAAAAGGATCTCAAAACATTTCTCTAGTGAAAAACGTACTTTAAAAAATATCCAGAGCACATAGTTTGCGATTGTAAATTATGGGCAGACAAAAGCAACCCGAAGAGGGGCGATTTATTTATGGTACGTGAAGAGTATCATCTTCTGGTTCTGCTTTATTTATTAAATTATGCATTGATTCTGCCAATCGTGCTCGCTCGTATGTGTGCATCTCTGTTCGTACGAAGCTTCTCCTCTTCATTCCACGTGCATACTGTACTCCCACGGTTAATTTGCTTCACTCCCGAGTCCGAGAGGGTCTCAGACAATTGTGACCAATATTTGTCATGTAGAAATTCAAAATAATTCGAAAATTAACGCACACCGACCTCCGATACAGTTGCAGTTAATTATAATTGATTGATTAGTGAATAAAAATTTATTAACGAAAACAAATGGCCTTTGGAGTGATCGCGATATTTGAAAATCCTTTTTCCCGTTTAATTCCGAGATTTAATCTGATTTCGACTTTAATTATTCCCGAATATTTGAGCCATTCAAAAATTTCCTGCAATCAATAATCGAATTAAAATCGGCAACTTTTCTCTCCCTTCGTGCCAAAAGTATATTATGTTTTTCTTGAATCTTTGGATTTTCCTCCCATTACAAGTTTCCCGACGAATAACGTAGATGGCAAAATTGCGTATGGTCCGTTGTTGTTTTTTTTTTTCGTCCATACTCGTCAGCGAACTGCGATTGCTACGTGTAACTCCAGTGAAATTTCCAGGATTAGGCCACGGCTTACAGACGCCCGACCTCGCAGGAACTTCACAAGGTAAGAAATAATCTCGTACATTCTTTACGTCCCGATGAAAGGGAACGAAGAAAAAGAAAAAAAAAATCCGCGCAGGTCCAAGGGAATCAAGAGATTTTCGCGAATCATCGTCTCGTCGAGGAAAACGAGCAGAGTAACATTGAAAAAAAAAAAAAAATCCTCTCGTCTATCGACGTCCGATAGACTCGATTCCCTTGGATTTATCGTCTCTTCTCTTTCTTCTCTCTTCCCGACGGCTCAGCTCTCGCTACTCTGTTTTAACTTTTTATTTATTCATTTATTTTTATTTATTTTTATTCTACCTTCGAATCGACTTGCCAATACATCTCCAAGAGCCCACATGACTCTCGATGTATAAAGGTTATGGTCTACGAAAGTCAATCACGACTTGTGCAGTTATATCAAACTAACAACTAGTAAAAGAAAAACAAAAAAAAGACACCAAGCTGCGAAAATCAAACAAAAAAATCTTTTTTCAAATTTATTTTTAATTGGTTGCGGTGAAAGAGCACTACTGTCTGCTTGGAAGATTAAATCTCTTCTAATTGGCATGCGTTTCAAAATCATTTTTACAACAAAAATCTAAATTTCATCATTTCTATTACTTTACGAAATCATCACGAGTCGCTTACATTTTGCATTTCATGAAATTCATTACCTTCGCGGATATAAATATATATATATATATATATATATATATATATATATATATATATATATATATATATATATATATATATATACCTATATATATTTTTCACAACGTAGATTGGTGGTGACGTGCCGAGGCTTTTGTTAAATCCTCAATGCGCGAAGTGTTTCGCGAAAAAAAAAGAAAAACGTTTGAATAAAAAATAAATTTTGCCTCCGGTAAAATTTTATCGCGTTCGATCGTCTATTCGAAGCGTTTCGTACGTATTGGTTTGCTTTTTTATTCTTTTTTTTTCTCCCGAGCGTGCAAATCCATTTATTCGCTGACTATCCGATAAATCTTTATCGAGACAAAGTTAAAACAACAGAATAAACGTGCGAATACAGACGGACGATGACGCGAATGGTTAAAGCGGTAAATTAAAACAAATCGTTGTGTGCATTCTCGTGAATATAATCAGCTTATAGGCGAGCGATAGTGCGATGAGTGCACTTGCGTTTTGGCACGTCGTAATCACCAACCTTCGTTTGTTATTATTATTATTATTATTGTTATATATCATTTACCCAATTGGCATAATTTAAGAACGTGAAAGAGAGAATCGTGAGTTTGGCATCACTGTACAATTTCAATTGGACCACAAAACTTTTTTTTTTTGATAATTCGAGTATCGATTGCGGAAGGCTTGAAAATGAAAAAAAAAAACGAAAAAAAAATATCCCCGGATAGATTGGGGAAAGATCAACGTCGCTACGGAAATAGAAATAAAAATAAGGAGAGGAAAAAGGAAAGCACATTCGTCGTCGATGGTCATCGAGAAACGATGATGGAGCGCACCCGAAAAATGACGTGAGGTCCATTATTAAAAATGCCCAGAGAAATTAGAGCTAAGGGAATACGAGGGAAAAAAAATCATCGATCGTTGACCATCGGCGTAGTATTATAAGTATCGTGCTGTGCTCGTATTGTCCGAATTGTAAGTTTTGTATCAGTGTTGTCGTCGTCGTCGTCGTCGTCTCCCCGCTGACACATCGTCCATTCGACGTGCCCGTTTTCGTCGAAGCATTCGTGCGCGTCGATTTAAAGAATTTGTTTTTTTTTTAACGCGAAAAAGTATGAGAAACGAAAACGTCTTACCGCGTGTAAATTAGGAATTTATGGCTGCTCCGTTACACACGATCTGGCCCCACGTTGGGAGGAAAAAATCGGACGAGGAAAATCGAGGATGCGATAGGTGAATTTTTTTTCTGGTTACTTTTACCGTTACATGCGTTTTTTTATTCATGCTACACGACTAGCACCAAATACAATATATAGTCAATGAGGTCTCTCGTTTTTTTAAATGCATTTTCGAATGAGAAGCGAGATCATCGAAATCGATGATACTTGATTGAGGGATTATTCTTTGGCAGGGAAAATCCGCTTTTTAAAATGATTTAGGCTTGTTTGAGGCATTGTTATCCCTAGTGACTTTATCGATAATAATATCCTAGTGACTTTATCGTTAGTATATCCCTAGTGACTTTATCGTTAGTGTATTCCTAGTGACTTCATCGGTAGTAAATTCCTAGTGACTTTGTCGATAATAAATTGCTAGTGATTTTATCGATAGTAAATTGTTAGTGATTTTATCGATGGTAAATTCCTAGTCACTTTTTCGATAATAAATTGCCAGTGACTTTATCGCTAGTAAATTCCCAGTGACTTTGTCAATAATAAGACGCTAGTGACTTTCTCGATAGTAAATTCCTAGTGACTTTATCGATAGTAAATTCCTAGTGGCTTTATCGATTGTAATGATAATATATCAGTAATCGAGATAAAAAATTCGTTTTCCCCAGTCCCCATTTCCGTCTCCCTAGATCAGTCATTTCTACTTCTTTTTTGTCGAAGTAAAGATAAATCTGTAATCGAAATACCGAATTTCATAAATCTCTATACAAAATTCGCGATTGAAAAAAATCGTGTATTCTATTATGAACAAACAAGTCCTCGAAAAAGGCTCTTTGAAGAAATCCTTGATCAAAGTATGTGGGCGCTAAAATTTACGATTTGAAAAAAAAATCTTTTTTGTTGACTCCTTTAAAAAGAGACATTGAAAAAGTACCTTTAGAAAACCCTTTAAAAAAAATACAGTATGGCAAAAATATTCGCACGATGGAATTTCCCTTAGGACAAATAAAAATCGGTTGAAAAATCTGTACAAAAGGATTGTCACATTTGGCAAGAAATGTTGTTAAAAAAACATTCCCCGAAAATTTCCAGCAATTACGCTTTTGCAGGGAAAAGTCTCGTTTTTCATTTATTCAGGTTCAAGGTCGTTCCCCAGATTCCGCAGGACTTCTGACTTTTCCCTAGCGTTTCCTAGTAACATTATCGGTATTGCAAATTTTTTCCGATCGTCCCTGCGACAAAAAATTGCGATTGGAAATCCTCTCGAAAAAAAAGAAATACCAGCAATTAAAAAACAAATTTTTCCTTCGAACGGTTCACGATACGATTCGAAAAGCTCATCGTGACATTTTATTAAACGAGGCCGATTATTCATCGTTATTTTGCTCGGCTACGCCGGTCGCGCTTGACATTTATATTGCGTTGCTCCAAAGTCATTCTCATTTTTGGCTTGCATACGTGTCACACACGCATACCTAGTTCGATAAAAGATAAGAATGCTTCTGGCTCTTTCGAGGCTCTCCGCGTTAGCTTCTTTTTTTCTTTTTGCTTTTTCAACATCTCTCCCGTCACGGGGCAAAAGCGTGCACCATCTGTTTGCATAACGCAGTGTCTTGTGACGTGAGGAGGCCTCACAAACGGTCCACATCCGAAAGACGACCAAAAAACGTGGAGGGAGGCAAAGCGAGAGCGAGAGAGAAAGAGAGCAAAAAATTGAGTAGATGGTGACTCAATATATCTCAAGGCCAATAAAATATTTGTCAGGCCGAAAACTCGACGTTTCGGAATATCGAAACGTGTCAGGTGGATTTTAATACGTTTCAACGATCATTCGATAAAAGTCATTATTTCCGCGTCATACTGGATTCGATACAAGACGTACGATCGTATTATGCCCCCCCCCCCCCCCCCCCCAAATTCGAAAAAAGCTAAATCCTGTCGCGTGTAAATGCAATTTGAAAAAATCATTTTTGGCGTTGCATCTCGATGGATTTTTTTCGCTGACCGAAAATTTAGTAATTTTGTCAAAGCCTCGAAAATGTTTACAAAGAAATGAGCTTATTTTAATTAATTGGGTAACTTAGTAACGTGGCTTAATTTAATAGAATTCATTCGGTTGGTCGTAAGTCAGCTGAGAAAGTAAATATTTTCGGCGGAGGGTCTATTGTTTTCCACTTTTATTTCTCGTTCTCTATTGTCGAAAGTGACAAATGTGTTTCGTTTGCACAATTTCAAAAACGAGATATTTACTTTCATCAGTTGTACATGTATCGATATGTAAAAAAATGAAGATTTTAAGAAATAACGAATACTCCAATTTTATAGTTTACATTATTCGCATATAAGCTTGAAACATTCTTGATTTTTTCAAAGCCAAATTTTTTTTCTGTTCCAAGAATAATTATTATTTAATTTCTCAAATTAAATAGTTTATTAAATTATTATTACAATTAAAATTTAACATTTAACTAATATTAAATGATTTTGAATATTGTTTTTTTTTACAAATCTTAACCAAACAGTTGTAACTTTATATTAAAATGATTAATTTACATGGAAATTATTGCACTTTCTTAACGACGTATTTTCTCCAACAATTTTCGACATCTATTTCGGTCACTGCCGCAAATTTTTTTTTTTTGACGATAGGGCAACGCCGCATGACGCTCTGATAAATAAATATTGATAGTTTCGCGATGTTCAATTGACGAGAAAATTATTCGAGTATTTAAATTTTCGCCACACATTCTTCGAACCGCGAAAAAAAAGTCAATCGACGTAGCTTCAACATGGAATGTTCATTTTTTTCCTGTTTGTTTGAGATTCGTTAATTTTTGGGTGTGACTGTACCCGGAGTAGATCCTCGAGATAATCTTTGTGGCAGATTAGTCGAGCGATCGACCGTTTCGGTTCTAATATCTCTCGAGAGGGCTGTAAAATCAGATAAAGCGCAAAAGTTGCCATCGAAGTGGATACGACTCCGAGCGTACACAGCTCGTTTGGCTTTGCAAAATAATTGTTAATCCGGCGATTCAGATTCGACCGAAGGACTTTTATTCGAAGTGTTCAATGTCATTCCGCGGGCTTGAACAATCCTGTCCCCAAAATCGAAAAAGAAATACACTGGTAAGGATTTCTCAGCAAGGAAGAGCAGGAATGACACAAATGGACTCGATTCTCCTCATTGGTAATTTGACACATCTGTCAAATTGAATTAGGACTGGAAAACGCTTCCAATTGTTCCCAAATGTCCCTAGTTATCTCCTGAACGTTTCTGATCATTGTTCCACGCCATTTGACAGTTGTCATTAAGCCTGTCAAGTCTCCACTGTTTCCAGAGCTCGGTTATCAGAATACACCAGCCTAGCCGATCAGCCATATAGTTATCTGCTGAACGTTTCTGATAATTTTTACACGCCATTTGACAGTTGTCATCAGACCTGCCAAGTCTCCACTGTATCCAGAGCTCGGCTGTCAGAATACAGCAGCCCAGCTGATCAGCCATATAGTTATCTCCTAAACGTTTCTGATAATTTTTCCACGCCATTTGACAGTTGTCATCAGATCTGTCAAGTCTCTACTGTTTCCAGACCTCGGCTATACTTTAATTTGACACATCTGTCAAATTAAATGAAGACTGCAAAAGGTTTCCAATTGTTCCCAAATACCTCCAGTTATTTCCTGAACGTGTCCAAAAATGAAAAAGGAAATATTCTGGCAAGGATTTCTCAGCAAGGAAGAGCAGGAATGTCACAAATGGACTCGATTCTCCTCATTGGTAATTTGACACATCTGTCAAATTGAATTAGGACTGGAAAACGTTTCCAATTGTTCCCAAAAGCCCCTAGTTATCTCCTGAGCGTTCCTGATCATTGTTCCACGCCATTTGACAGTTGTCATCAAGCCTGTCAAGTCTCCACTGTTTCCAGAGCTCGGTTATCAGAACACACCCGCCTAGCTGATCAGCCATATAGCTATCTCCTGAACGTTCCTGATCATTTTTCCACGTCATTTGACAGTTGTCATCAAGCCTGTCAAGTCTCCACTGTTTCCAGAGCTCGGTTATCAGAACACACTCGCCTAGCTGATCAGCCATATAGCTATCTCCTGAACGTTCCTGATAATTTTTCCACGTCATTTGACAGTTGTCATCAAACCTGTCAATTCTCCACCGTTTCCAAAGCTCGGCAATCAGAATACAGCATCCCAGCTGATCAGCCATATCGGCAAGTAGGATCGATGAGATTATCGATCGGTCGAATCCTTGGAACAGTCCATCGAAATTGCTGAATCAGAAACGAACAAAGATGCCCCAAATTTCCGACCGATAAACATCTCGAAATTGACGATTCCTCAAATGAGCCGCCGACATACAAGAATCCCATCGAGGAACCTTCGACTTTCAAATGCCGAACGTCGTAAGCTCTTCGCTCAACGCCCTCCCTTCCGATTTACAATCGTTTAAAAAAAGAGCCCGTGAAGCAACCTTGCGCAACCTTGGCAGCAAAAAAAGCGAAATATCTACAAAGAGCCAAAGCAAACAAGAGGAAAGCCTCGAGCTTGCGAAAAAAATTCATCGACGAGGCATCATCATCATCGCCGTTGCGCGAGACGTTGAGCAAATTCAGGTGCGGGCGTCGAGTGTTCCGCGCCTCTCCATTAATATTTGAACGCCTGGCTTACGCTAGGTTAGTAACAGAAATAAAAGCGGAACGAAAAAAAGTTATCGGCGGTCCGGGGCGGCGATTTTTTTGTCGGGGGAAAGCGAGCGGGGGCGGCGCGGCAAGGGAGACTCGGAAGGGGGCTCACCAGCAATGACAACGAGCAGCCCGAAGGGGGAAGAAGGCCAGGGGAGCTTGATAAGCCGACAGATGTTATCCGCCAAATTCAAGGTCCCTCTATCTTTTCGAAGAGAGAGCGAGACGGAGAAAGAAGGGGAGGGAGGGCGGGAGAGAGGGAGAGAGAGAGAGGGAGGGAGAGAGAGAGAGAGAGAGAGAGAGAGAGAGCTCGTCGCCAGTATTGGCCAACTAAACATTGGCCCAAACTAAAAATACAACGACCTTGGTACGCCACTCACGTTCATACATCGCACCGTGAATTATTAGACACATTAAAACCCGCTCTCTCCCTCCCTCCCACTCTTCTACTCCACTCCCTCTCTTCCCCTATCTCTGTTTATCACTATTTCTCTTTCTTCGGTTGCACGCGATGACGATGAAATGTTGGTTCGTACATTAGCGAGAATCATTCGAGTACATATGCGCCCATTTTGGTATGCTAAAAACCGTCTATCCCCCCCGTCCTCCTCCCCCGCGACCCCTTTCGCGCCTGCACCCGAAGCGAGATATATCGGCTCAATATTTACCAGGCTCTTCGTTACTTTTCTCTTTCATCGTTTGTTTATCCAAATTTTCGAACGCCAATGCAATTTTTTTTCTTCCACTCCGTAGCAAAGTCAAACGGAACTCGAATGTGAAAGTATCGGGGGAATTATTTCGAACGAAATTTCGCGATCTACGCGAAATTGCTCAGCTCGAGTATATTTTTTTTGTTGTTTTTTTAGTTACGTATCGGAGTATCCGTTAGGCTTGACCTTCTTGGTCAGCGGAGAAAAAATTGATTTTTGTTTTGGAGGAATCAATCACGGGGCTACTGCCATTTTTATTATTCAGACTTTTATGGTTTGTTTGATTTTTTTTTGGGGATACATTTTTGGAGGAAAATATTTGAAAAAAATGTTTGAGGAACATTACTTTGACGGGCTGAAAAAGGTAGTTTGTCCGATTTTTTTTGTGCGCTAGATTATTTATTTGCGATTTGGAAAAGAGGTACGCTATTGAGCATACATTGACCTTATTTCGTGTTAAGTTTCATTTTTGAAAATTGAAAATTAAAGATATTGAGATATAATAGAGAATCGAGGAAAAAATGTGGTTCGACGGCTCGAAAACTTGACAACGGTTGGCCTGAAAAATAAAAAACTTTTATAATCTATGTAAATGTAGTTCCGGTTGTACGTAGCTGTTAAAAGAAAATCACAAAGTAGGGGGTGTTTGAAAAAAGATTTGGGTTTGGGCGACATTTTTTACTTATGTTTCGAGGCGGCAAAAATACCAAATTGAAATAGCAGGGCTACGTACTACGTACTGCACCAACGGAAATTTTTTTTTTTTTTAAATTGCGAATCAGACAATTATAGCTAAAGTTTAGATAGCACTAAATCGTCTGTAACATAGTCAATATTCAATATTTTAACTTGAACGTTTTTTTCATACGTTCTTGAATATACATTCTCTCAGAAAATGCAAAAAATCGATGTTTTCGACACGTCACAATGGTGTCGTGCCTTAAGGCGGGAACCTGAATTCGGAGGTCCAAGAAAAGCATTTTTTCGGGAATTATTTTCGAAGGGAAAAAAACAAGTGAGCCCAGTAAGCCTTAAGGTATCATTTCATGTACATTTGAAATGTATAAAAAAAATGTTCAACATGAAACAATAAATGACTGCAGATTTATCAGGCTATTACATGTGCGTCTTGCCACTGCAGTCTCCAATCGGCGGAAAAGATGCAGCTCGTAATTTTTTACTAAACCAAAAAAACCAATAAAATTTTCAATTATCATCTATTTTTCTTCTGGGTGAATTAAGAAAAAGCTGAAAAACTCGTAAAATTATAACTTTTCCCAGGTTTGAAAAAAAAATGTGTTAAAAAAATACTTTAACGTGCTATAGAAATTATTAAAAAATACTTTTTCAACGACTTTTTTGATTCACTTGGAAGATATTTTCATACTGAAGAAAATAAACATTGATTTGATTCAATAGGTCGTTTAGTTTTTTTGCTATCACGCCCGGCAATGTGGAATAATCGTGAAAAAAAAACTGGAGAAATGACGCTTCGAAGTTTTTAATAGGAGGAAATATCAATACCAAATATCAATCGCTTCTCTGCTTTCGGCCTTGTATCTTCGAAAATATTTACAATTGGCCTCTGTAACTTTGTAAATATATTCTTGGATAGTTTATCTATCGATTTTAGCAAATAAAAAAAACACGATTTTTCGGCCCTTCTAATTCAGGCTCCCGCCTCAATCGATACTTGTTCTCGTCTTGAGAGAATTCCAAATTTAAGATGAACAAACTCGTGCTGGAATTATCGGGGTTACCGTATCTTCTCTGCAGTGCGTTTTGAAAATGATTTTTTTTTTCGTTAATGTTACCCGAGTATTTTCGTCAATTCTTTTGGGCTGACATTCCGATATTTCAACATTCGAGACATAAATTTACGTGCCCAATGAGTGTACCATATCCACGAGAACAAATACTACGGATGAAATAGACAGGATCGTTAGAATCCTCAGTTTTATCCGAGCTACCGCGGATAAAAATTCTATTTGCACGATTCGCGTATTTATGCGCGCGTTTTCCACGGATTTTCATTAACGTGCGGTATTTATATTTGAAACGAGCTGTCGGCTGAAATAATCCGCAGATCTATTCTTTGTTTTCCATAGAGTTATATAAAACGAAGAAAAAAAGAGCGAGCGGCTGCGAATAATTTTTTCCGTCGCTTCGTATGTACGTCAGTAATGGCCGAAACAATAGGTACGCGAGTCCCTTTGAATAGCACTGGACCGCGTACCTATTCTCGCAAATGTCATTGTACATTTAAAAAAAAAAATCTCTAATATTGCATAATTCCGTTAAAATATTAAATGCATATATTTGCTCGAACAAAGTTCAACTTTATCGCGTTTTGTTTAATTTTTATTTACTCCCGTTCACTCTCATTAATTTACTCGCCGGATAATTTATCTAAATTCTTCGTCTTTTTTTCCCCGATCATTTCGAGTCCTCCGAAACCTCTTCAACCTCTCTGCAAAAATAGAGCACGCCACGACGCGATACACTCGACTCGTTATCTGACAGAAATAAATGCCTTCGTCGTAAAATCATTCTCTCTCTCTCTCTCTCTCTCTCTCTCTCTCTCTCTCTCTCTCTCTCTCTCTCTCTCTCTCTCTCTCCTCTCTTTCTCGCCATATTTCACTTTATTCTCTATTCACCCCGGCTCGTCCTCACTCGTTAATATATTCCCTCAATAGTGATCTGTGAGCAGCGTCGATTTATCGTCCTTAGCGCGCGTAACGCGGTTACGCAAAGAAATCATTATACGCCAACGATAGAGAGGGCAGCGCGCAGCAGTGTAGAAAAAAAACACACACAAAAAAAGAAAAGAAAGAAAAAAAAGCCAGATGAGAAAAAAGAATGAGATCGTCGTTCTATTTCGCCACCCTCTATCTCTCGAGCTTTTTTCTTTGTTCGATAGACTCAGCTCGACGACCACAAAAGGACTCATTGTCTGGAAAGATTTTTCCATAAATGCCCATTTCTTTTTCCGCCGTTTACATTAAATTTCTGTTTGGATGTTTCTACCCTTCCTGCTGATTTCCCTGACTTTACGATTCTTTTCAATTTTACGACACACTTGTCACCTCGATATTGGAGGCCGCACGGGGTGCTGCCCACAGCCAATGCTGTATCGTGTACGAGGGCACAGGGAAACTGCGGAAAACCCGTGCCGATGAAGGCGTTTCAGCTGCGTTTACCGTCGGAAAAACTACCATACTCGAAAAAAAAACTGCCGTTCCCCTCGATAGTCGGTGTATAAGGCACGGCTGAGCGGTCACCCATCCGAGTACTGGCCAAGGTCAACGCTGCTCGCCATGGGCGGTCGCCAAAGCCTGCTGACTTGAGCTTCCATCGCTGTTGGTTAATTCACTGTAATTTATTATTTTTCAGACTAAGAAGTTATTTAAGGGTCTTTACTTTAAACGCTAAAAAGGCTATTTTCATGCATTTTTTTGATAGGTTTATATTATAGATATTGATATTAAAGTTGTTACACTTAATAAATACACTTTCGAAATACATTTTAAAAAATTATTTATTCAAGTCACTATTTATAGACGAAAATGGTAGTTAAAAAAATGTCCTAAAAAATTGTAGGTCTTCGCTGTTGATGAAATCTCAGAGAAGGATCATCCGAAACAAAAAAATCAAACGGTTTTAAATTCAGTATGTCAATGGCTATAGCGCATATCATACGATTTTTTATATATGCAAAAATAACAAAATTGCGGACACTTTTCGAAAAAACAAAAAAAAACGTGTTTTTTTTCACCGTTTATGGCACAAAAAAAATAGTAAATGTCAAAAGTTTAAAAAATCCTTGATATCCGCTATAACTATAGTTGTAAAGAATATGTGGTTAAAATTTCATAAGGATCGGTTCAGTAGTTTCGAATATTTTATCAAGCCGTAGAGAACCGTTGTTTCGAGCCAAATGCGTTTAAAGTTTGTTTGGGTTACAAAAATACATAAAAACAATTTTTTAAATGTATTTCGAAAGTGTATTTATTAAGTGTAACAACTTTTACATCACTATCTATAATAAAAACCTGTCAAAAAATTCATGAAAATAGCCTTTTTTAGCGTCTAAAGTGAGAAGACCCCTTAAACTTATCATTATCATTATTTTTTAAATTCATTAACATTTATTATTATTTATGATTATTATTGTTATTATTATTAGTATTATCATTAATAATTCGTTATTATTATTATTACTATTATTATTATTGTTATTATTCGCACGAAAGATTATGCACATTTAAAAAAATGATAATAAATACCTGTCAAAAAAATTCATGACAATAGCCTTTTTTAGCGTCTAAAGTGAGAAGACCCCTTAAACTTATCATTATCATTATTTTTTAAATTCATCATCATTTATTATTATTTATGATTATTATTATTTACGGTTATTATTGTTATTATTATTCGTATTATCATTAATAATTCGTTATTATTATTATTGCTATTATTATTATTGTTATTATTCGCACGAAAGATTATGCACATTTAAAAAAATGACTGGGCCTCATTTCGTCATTTGTAGATACCATCGGATTATTTATTGAAAAAATCGAATATTAAATTATTGTAATTATTTATTCCATCGAATCAATACACTGAATAATCGAACATTTCAGTCTCTCGTCCGTCGGACACTCGTCGATGAAAAATTTCGTTCTTCCGGCCAATTTTGTTCGGTCCCGTTTGCGAATTCTTCCAAAAGCGGCCAAGAGCCCGAAAAATATATCCACGTTGCCATTTCGAGGTGCACAGGTCGTAGAGTTATTTTCCGCTGGTGGAAAAAGCGAGAAAAGAAAAGTCCTCGACCCTTCGGGCCATTTATTATTAGCCTGAATTTCATGTTTCCCGTTGCAGTGAATTTTTTACTCGCTCGGCGCGCAGCTCAGCCCGCAGCCGCGAATATACGCGAGGCTATCAAACGCGAGCCAAAAAAGTACGCGGAAACTGGGTCGTTTATCTCTAATGATTTGTGTGTTGCTCGAAAAATAGCAGCCCCCCCCCCCAACCCCCCAACCCCCGGTGTCTATAACGAAATCGGGAGGATCGAAGAGGCGAATTTGACCCGCGGACAATACGCGATTCGAAAGTTGCCGCGGTCTCTCGCCGGGGTTGACGCCCACCAGCGAGCAGCGCAAAGTCTTTCAGCGAGGGTCGGGGGTGCAGGGGTGGGAAAAGAGACTTATTCTTAGATTGTTTTTCGCACCCGAGATCGTGAGAATTGTTTTTAAAAGCAGTCTACTCGTCTCGAGTTTATTAGCGAGAACAAGTTTTTCACGCGCTTTCTAGATTCCGTCACACCCCATCATACCCCCCCTTGGAGCCCCTTGGTGACACAAACTACCCCCTCGGACCGTCCCCCACCCGCGTAGGCTTTTTTTTGGTCTCGCAATCGCGAAAATTCTTTCATTCTGGAATAACCATCTCTTTGACGCTCTCGCGGTTGGTAGAAAAACCCTCGCGATGCGTGAAAAGCCGCGTAAAAATAGCAAACTCGCGATAGAACGGCAGCTTCCTCGCCTGTTCGCGTCCCATTTATTTTTGTATACGCTCGCGTTACTCGATATCGAGAGAGAGAAAGTCACACACGGTGCATCTCTCTATGCACAAGCTCGAGGAGGCACGCCTCCATTTTTCCCGCCACCTTAAGAGGCTCGAGACACTCCGTGAAATTCATGATCAGCTATGAGGGGGGTGATACCTTTGGGCGAGGCAAAAGTTGCTGATTTTCATGATTTTTTTTTAGGGAACGGTAGATTTCAGCGTGAAAAAAACACTTTTTTGCGATTTTTTTTTCATCTATATGGATAGAGTAAATTTATTGAAACCTTTTGTACATTGTTAAGTGTCATTTCAAGAACATTCCGTGAAATTTGTACGCGAAAATATCCACAAACAAGCCGGTGACAAAGCTTTTCCAAGAACGCCTTTGGAAAAACACGATTTGCGGTGTTCACTGTATCTCAGCTAGAAATTATCTGAAATCAAGTACCATTAAAATTTAGTCAAAGTATCATCGAATCCTCCTCCCAACGGTCTTTGATAATTTTTTTTTTCCTTTCTAAATTTTTGGTGGCCATGTAAAGTGAAAAGTGCTATTTTTCACGAAAAATTCCGCCATTTTGGGGGTGGAAAATCCCCTCAATGTAAAAAAAATCTCAAACTAACCGTTGGGGGGAGGTATTTTATATGTAGAAAGTGTGTACCAAGTTTGAAATAAATCGGTCATGTAGTTTTCAAATGGCAGTGAACACGGACTTTGAAAAAGTGGTTTCGAGAAAAACGCGGCACCGGCTTGTTTGTGGATATTTTCGCGTACAAATTTCACGGAATGTTCTTGAAATGACACTTAACAATGTACAAAAGGTTTCAATAAATTTACTCTATCCATATAGATGAAACAAATTCGCGAAAAAATGTTTTTTTTTTGCGCTTAAACCCCCTCCCCTTAAGGACGGATTCCTTCACCAGTTTTGAGACTTGGGGTGTTTTATTACTACTTTTGCCTCTTACATGGTATTTTTTAAATTAATTTTAATGTTTAATAATGGCGGAGAGGTGGCACGGTCGTCTAAAAGGGTTGCGGCGCATGTTGCCAGACGGCGTGACACGTAGCGTCGGCGGCATTAAGCTGAAAAAAAACCAACGAAGATTTTTATTTCACTAACACTCGTACGCAGAATATGAACCAAGAAAAAGTGAGAAATGTGGAAAATCGATGAAATGGTACGCTTCGAAACAAAAATATTGAATTTTCCGAAAAAAATGGCTACATGTTGCAATAAAAAATACTTTTTTTTTTGTTTTGAGAACATTTAGGGTCATGTTTTGGATAATAAGGTTAGAAAGATTTATACCAAATTTCATCAGAATCGGTCGATTAATTTTTTTCGCTATTCTTCATCGCAGTTTTGAAAATTCACTTTAGAAGACCGTACCACCATTTTTGAAGATTAATAATAATTAAAAATACCATTTACCAGCCAAAAGTAGTAATAAAGCATACCCTAAGTCTCAAAAATGGGGATGAAATATTTCCGTTGAAAAAAAATCATGAAAATCAGCAAATTTTTTTCGCGCCTAAAGTATCCACCCCCATAACGTACGATCTCGATGGCGTGTGGGCACTTCGGTCTTGAGGGAGGTGAAATTCGATATTTTTTTAATGGATACCCCATTGATGAAATGGAAATTCCAGTATGGGGAATTCGTTCCACATATCTTTGAGTATCTTAGCAAATTTTTTCACCAGCTTGCATAATTGAATGGCGACGCTGAATGCGGATGAAGCAATAGTGTCCTGCGGCTGGCTAGAGTCCTCCGATTTTCTTACCAATTTTTTACCAAAAATGTGCACATCTCCCGAATCAATCTCCGTATCCCCAAAATTAAACGACCTCAAAAAAAATCTATAGATCTTCAAAATCATATAACTTCTTCGAACAAAACCGACAAAAACGCGAAACAATATTAATTAGTTTAATTAGTTGATTAATTAATAAACAGTCATCCCAACCGTCTCAACGTTTTCAAATAAAGATTAAAAAAAACACCAAGACAAGACGATACGTATTCAAAATGACTGTCCAGAGTGGATTAAAGAATGGTAAACACAGTCCGACAGATCTTCAAAATTGACCAATGTCTTCGAGCAACCAATAAATGATAAGGAAACGAAGGGAAAAAAATAACAATTCTCCTCAACTCGTAATAAACAATTTTCCCTCTATTCTTTATCTCTACGAAAACAAGCCAAAGTATACTCTCGAAAACGAAACGCATCTTCGTGAATTTATCCTTCAGCGGATAAGCGTACTCGTGAATTGTAAAAAAAAAAGAAAAAAAAAATCCCCACACGTACATGTATATTTATCGTCTGCTGCATACATTCCATGTACAAATATAACGCGAGTAATGGCCCAAATATCGCGACAATCGTGAAAAACGTCGTGTCGCGTAAAAAAAAAAGAACAAAAAAAAACACGCGCCTGGAAACGATTACGTGCGACACTCGCGGGCCTTGCAATTGCAAAATGTGTCTGTGTGTGTGTGTGTGCGCGCCTATAAGCCCACAATAATAGGCACACAGGACGAGCAAAAAAAAAGGACGGAGCTCGCCCACGCATCTCGTACCTGATAGGTGCTCGTGCACCTGAGACGGCGCAAGGAGGACGGTCATATTTCGAGGCCGCAGTTCGGGCGTGTGATGTATCCGACGATTTACGGGGTCTCGAGCGATTATGACATTTCCCCCCGACCCTCACCCTTCCTCCTTTTTTTCTTCACTTTTTTGTCGCAATTTCGCACGTTTGCAAATTCCACAGCACGCTTATTATTGACACTACGATGTTACGTCAACAAAAAAAATTGATTAGGCGGATAGGACGGAGTGAAGGGTGGGGGGAGGGGAATTGAAGGGGGTAACGCGTTTCTCTGATTGGGCCTGCTATCGGTTTCTTTTTCTTCTACCGTTCAATGTAACGCAATCGTCACGCGGGAGGCATCTCCTGACCTCGGATAATTCATTTGAGCAATGGAGGGGAAAGAGATTCTTTTTTCTTTTTTTTTCGGTAAACCTCCTAAATTAATGATCGATTGAGTGCTCTATTGATTCGCACGGTACGTGGTAACGTGCACGACCTCGAAGGATATATATATATATATATATATATATATATATATATATATATATATATATTTTAGAATGGCCCAAATTTGAGCTCTATTTTTTTTCTCCTTTTTGTCACCATCCAATTATTTACTTTAAAGAAAAAAACAAATTGTCGCGAAATCTGCGAGCGGTCAAAAAATATTTAGAGGTCGCTCAAGCCTCCGGAAAATTCGAATTTTGATTAAAAAATGGATTTTTTAATAAAATCCATTTTTATTAAACAATTTGTTTTTTTTTTCTTTAAAGAAGATAATTGGATGGTGACAAAAAGGAGGAAAAAATAGAGCTCAAATTTGGGCCATTCTAAAATATATATATATATATATATATATATATAT
This sequence comes from Ophion slaviceki, assembly GCA_944452715.1. NCBI lineage: Eukaryota > Metazoa > Arthropoda > Insecta > Hymenoptera > Ichneumonidae > Ophion > Ophion slaviceki. The sequence continues at coordinate 6,944,623 of OX101788.1, read as the reverse complement.
ATATATATATATATATATCTATATTAGAGTGGCCCAAATTTGAGCTCTATTTTTTTCTCCTTTTTGTCACCATCCAATTATCTTCTTTAAAGAAAAAAACAAATTGTCGCGAAATCTGCGAGCGGTCAAAAAATATTGAGAGGTCGCTCAAGCCTCCGGAAAATTCGAATTTTTATTAAAAAATGGATTTTTTTCCGTCCACTTCTCGGCCATGAATGTTACGCTTTATAATTTTCAAATTAACCTCACGAAAGCTCTAGGCGGTCGATTAATGTTTAGTGGTCGCTCGAGAGCTTCGAATTTTTTTTTACTCTTCTCACTCGTGAGTTTGACGCTTTGTAAACATTTTAAAACAACTAAACGTTTTTCTTTAGAAACATATTTTACATATCTACCGCACGCTACTAACTCAAGAATTGTAATCTTTGTTCTCATAAAATAATTCTTTAAAGGTCTTGTCCATGAACAAAATTGTAGGTCCCCCGTTTTATCGGGTTAGAAGTGTGAGGTAAATTTGAAAAATCTGTTTCTAAAGAGAAAGGATTAATTGTTTTCAAAATTGTACACGGCGTCAATGAGTGAGAAGAGTAAAAAAGAAATTTGCGAAAATTGGAAACTTAGAAGCTCTTGACCCCTAAATACGCCTTGGCCATTTAGAGCTTTCACGAGGTTAATTTAAAAATTCTAAAGCGTTCATGGTTAAGAAGAGAAGAAAAAAAATCGATCTTTTTATTTAAAAAATTGCATCTTTTGGAGGCGTGAGCGACCTCTAAATATTTTTTGACCGCTTGCAGCTTTCGCGACAATTTTTTTCCCTTTTGAGAAGATAATTGGATGGTGAGAAAAAGGAAAAAAACAATAGAGCTCAAATTTGTCCCACCCTAGTATACATATACATGTAAAAAAATAGTGGGACGAATTTACGAGTAGGAGAGATTACCGTGTCCTTTTTTTTTCGTTTCTCTCGTTGCCTCGAACGGAGGCTTTTTTACGAGATCGTGTAGGCGAGACAACTGCGTGGCTTTGCCAATTGTGGAGCGTTCTTCTCGTTACGTATACTCGCTAAAGCGAATATTTTTACAGCGGGCGCAGAGACATCGCTGTCTCGCTCCGATATACTTTTCTCTATCTCTCTCTCTCTCTCCCTCTCTCCCTCTCTCTCTCTCTCTCTCTCTCTCTCTCTCTCTCTCTCCCTCTCTCTCTCTCCCTCTCTCTCTCTATGTATCTATCTATCTCTTACTTGCGTTTCCGTCTTTCTATATTTTTTTCTTTGAAGGTTTTTTTTGCTTTGACGTAGCCTCGAGGAGCCGCGACTACCACTCGTACAATTCCGCGTGTATGAGCGTGTAAACGATCGTTTTTACGGTACTCGCGTATCCCGCGGCATCGCAGTATAGTTCTCCCGTCTCGGCTCCTATGTGCTGGCTCTCGTTTGATACAACAGAGAGATCTCGCGAGCCAAGTGCACACGTAGGACTTTAGCCGAAAGATTTCTTCGAAGCTCGCGTTTCGCTACAGTTCGCTCGTATGGGAGGAGGGAATGAGGAAAAAAAATAGCAGTCTGCCGAGCCGGGTTGGGGGAAGAGAGAGAGAGAGAGGGAGAGAGAGAGAGAGAGAGAGAGAGAGAGAGAGAGAGAGAGAGAGAGAGAGAGACAGAGAGACGCGGAGGGTTCTAGCGAGGAAGGTCGTAAAACGCGAATTCGCGAAAGCGTTCGCGAGATAAAAGTGCGTAGCCGAAACATCGGACATTAGCGGGCTTTAAGGCCGAAGCGCTCCGAGCGTTGAAAGAACGAAACTCGATCGCTGCACCGCGGATGAGGGTCAATGGTGGTCACTCGAGGAGGTTCGAGCTCCAGTCACAATCCAAAATTAAGGGGGTCATCCCGCGTGACAGCTATTTTTTTCTCGCTTTTTTGGGATTTCGTTTTTTGACGAACAATTAAAAAAACTATCTTTGCATTTTTACCACATGTTTATTAACATTTTTACAGTCCCTCGGAATTTTATCGAGCAAAAATAACGAGTTGAATCAACTTTACACGGTTCGGAAGACATGCGTGAAAAAAAAACGGCTGCCATGATCTGACGGTTTTGCTGATCTGAAATAAAAAAAAAACGGTTTTGCTGATCTGAAATAAAAAAAAATCAAACGGCATTCTAATTTGTAGACCTGAGGCCAGAACTAGAGTATGGTGAAAATATGGGAAATCGAATTTTTGGCACGGTTTTTGAAAGTTAAGTTCCAAGTTTCGTAATTTTTTTCTCGACTTTTTCCGCTTAAAACAAAAAAGTATTGTAGGTGTCCGAAATATTCTAGTTCGGGTGAGAACTGTTATTTAATGTATAATTTATGTTAATGAACATTCACGGAAAACAGGCAAAAAAGCGAAGATCGCAAATCCTTTTCTTATTCACTGTGTGCGTATATATACACCACCGGCCACTTTCGATCGCTTTGGATAATTGCAAAATTATATTAGAATAATATAATTCGTTAAATAGAGCTTAGAGTTAAATAGAGCTAGAATTTCGATCCAGTGATCGAAAGTTTTGCAGTTATCTGAAGTGTCCGAAATATTTTGGCCGGCAGTGTATTAAATATCGAGAGAGCGAGAGAGAAAAATAGATTTCATTAGATGAGATCATGTTTATTAGGGCTCTAGGATCAGACCGTCCTCTGGCAAACAATCCTCATGCTTCGTACATTAAAAAAAGAAACGAAATCACGGACATAAAAGCGAGGCTCGATGCAAAAACAAAGAAAATAAAAAAGAGTAGCAGAGAAAGAGCTACGTAAAAAAAAACAGTTTTTAGAGTAGCATCGTAAAATTATAGAATAAAAAAATGCCAATTGTAATAAAAAGTGAAGGGTCGAAGGAAATTTTTTTTTTAACTCATTCTGACATATGCTCACACCCATATGTACAGAGGGCTTGGCGGATGAACCGACACATGTTTTTGGGGTGATTGGGGGGGGGGGGTTGCTATTTTTTCACCCTTAGACCCTATGTCCTAAGTGTCACGGTAATTGAGATATAATTTTTTTCGGTTTTTTTTTTAAATTACCCGAAATTTCGCCTTTAAATCGTCATAACTTTTTTATTTTATCTTTAGTTACTTTTTTCGTTTTATCGTAGCACGAAATAACTTTGTTGTATTCTGCAATGTATGTTTATTACATATAAATCATTATTTCATACAATTGGTTCCAAGAAAGTGACTCTCGAGCTTCCAGTCTCAAAAATGTGTAAATGGATGAAAAATTTCAACTCCTAAATTCATTATAAAAAAAAATACTTATTCTCTTTATTTTGACCATATAATGAATGATTTCTATGGCATGTAGCGTAGCGTTGGAAAGGGTATAAACTAGAGAAGTTTTCAAAACAAACCTACGTTCAAAATAGCTTTTAGTTTCTTTTTATAATGAATTTAGAAGTTGTCATTTTTAATACATTTACGCATTTTTAAGACTTTGGAAGCTCATGAGTAATTTTCATGAAACCAATTGTGTCGAATAATGATTTATTTATGATAAACATACATTGCAGAATACAATAAAAGTTATTTCGTCGTATTACAACCACAAACAAATAAGTTATTACGATTTAAAGGCGACATTTCGGGTAATGAAAGAAAAACAAAGAAAAACAATAATATCTTTATTACCGTAAAATTTAGGACGTAGGGTCTGAGGATGAAAAAAGTAGCAAACTAATCCCCCAAAAAATTGTGTCGGTCTATGTGCCAAATGCCATGCATATCTTACATATAAATATAGATGTCAATGTTTTACTTATATTCATATACATATCCATATATACATACATACATACATATATATATATATATATATATATATATATATATATATATATATAAGTAAATTAAACATTTGACCAAAAATTAAAAAATTCCCTAATTATTTCTTCTTTGCGTCATTTTCCTCTCAACCCCTAAAACCACATTTTCTTTCACTCTCAAATTGGTCTTCCTTACGAGGCCGGTCAGCTCCCACGCTGCGTATTTTCCCTCATCGAGGCTCAGTAATCGCTCCGAGAATAAATCGTTTCCAGGATAGATTTAGAAGTTAAATTTAAATTCGTTTCGAGGTTGTTGCGAAAGGTTCGACAAAGCCCCGTACCGACACTTTATTTGGCAATTTTTGTTCCGGCCCTTCGATAAAAAAGGATTACGCTGACCTCCGATCGACCCTGGTTGCCCAGAGCTTCCTCGTGCGGCGCGCACAGAGGGCACTGCTACCAAGTGCGCGGGTAGCTCGACAAAAAAAAAACAAGAAAAATCTCTCAAGGTCACGCGCGAACGAAATTTCTCTCTCGACGCCGCGTGCCGGCGTATCGAATTAGCGAATCCGGCCGGTCCCACACGCACATGTATGCATGTATTTTATTTTTATTTTTTATTATCTTTAGTATACGTAGTGCTTATCGGCCGGGGCCGCGCCGGTCTAGCTGATGGCTCGCTTGTTTTTCGCTCTTGAGCTATTATCGATGATGAACTTGAGCTGACCTCCCAGAGAGAAAGCACCGAAAGACGACGAGTATCGAACAAAAAAAAGCGAATTAAAATAATGAACAAAAAAAAAGAAAATACGCGCAATAGCCGAGAGATTTTTGCCAAAATGGATGGAGCTGCGAGTTTGCGAGAGTATTGCCCATCGGCAGTATCGTGTTCTCTAGGAATGGAAATAGCTCGAACGGACAGCAAGTACACGTAGACGGGGAAATTTTATTTTTGCCCACGCTCACCTCGGCGCAGTTTGACAGATGGGAGAAAAGTGACCGCGCGCTCTCGCTCACGCGATCTCATGAATGAAATTTGAATTTCTACGCTTTCGGCCTCCGGTTGTCCGGTATTTTTATAGCGCTACGCACACTGGCGCACACGTACATACGTGGAAACGAATCGATTGCGTAGATGCATAAGAGCAACTGTATAGGGCGAACAGGGGTGAGAAACGGTAGGAAAGGTCGCGAAAGTGCGGTGTCGATTTAAATGCAATTCTCATTTCCATCTTAACCTGAATACGGTTTTTTATATGCACATTTCCGTCTATATATATATATATATATATATATATATATATATACAGGGTGTCCCAGAACTCAACGTCAAACCGAAACGGGGTGACAGGATTGATTGTAACCATCATGAGAAAAATCAGAAAAAAAATCTATTTTGAAAATTTTAAATTCATAGTTTAACAAAAAACAGTCTTAATTTTAGGAAACTTGGGGCAATTGTGTCATTATTTTTGACTGTGATTCTAGAAATGTTATTTAGGGTTACGGTTCCAAAGTTTAAATGAACAAAAATAATAAAAATTAACCACAATAACCGAAAAATGGTTACAGTTTGACCAAATTTTTAGGTTTTTCTTAAATGCCCAGATTTTTTTTCTGATTTTTCTCATGATGGTTACAATCAATCCTGTCACCCCGTTTCGGCTTGAGGTTGAGTTCTGGGACACCCTGTATATATATATATATATATATATATATATATATATATATATATATATATATATATAGTGTCCTGTTATGAATGGATAATCCTGCTACTGTCGATAGGTCAGATCGTACCCTACTCTATGCTGGAGTTTCAGTTTAAGGGGTTAGGCCACAGTAACCGGTATAAAATCATGTGCGAATTTAACAATTTTTTTTTTTCATATGAAAAAGTGATTCACTCATAAAATTAATTACACATCTATTTAGTATGAATATCAAGCTGTTAGAAAATATATATTTTTTTTTTCGATGTACAAAATGGCCGACTACTAATATTTTCTTTTGTTATCTTTTCTTTTAGGCGCTCCGCGGCGTGACATTTAGCATCCACATTTTTTTACCTAGAACAAAAAACAAAAATTCTCGTCAATCTACATTAGAATACTTAGAGAACTACGTACGGAATCTAAAAAATATTGTTTTATTCAAAATTGTAGGTATTTGAACTTAAGAAATGAATTTTCAGTGAAAATTTTCCTTATAACTGCTCATAAACTGCTCATAAAATGAAAAGTTTTCGATTAATCAGAAATTCCGTACGTACCTCACTGCGAAATGCAATTGGGAACATAACTTTTAAATTTGAAGTAAATCGAGTGAAAATTGTTGTATTTGTCACGCCAATTGGAAAAAAGCTGTTTCGAGAAGTTTCGAGTAGTCGGCCATTTGATACATCGAGAAAAATATATATATATTTTCTAACAGCTTGATATTCATACTAAATAGATGTGTAATTAATTTTATGAGTAAATCACTTTTTCATACGAAAAAAATTGTTAAATTCGCAAAAAATCATCTGATTTTGGATTTTCACATGGCATTCCTACAAATTATATGAACCGACAATAACTAAGCAACTATTTAAAGTAATGGGCACGATATGCGTAGTACATTTTTTTTACACCGCAGGCTATCATAGTCTGATGTTCGAATTGGTTTGTGTGAAAATACTGCATAAGATCTTTTTTTCATAAAGTTTCCTTAACATTTAAGTTTTAAAAAAAGACTTTTCTAGATAAAACAAACATCCAAGAGTATTTTTTTAAACTGGATTAAAAAAAGTTATCATTTGTAGAAATGGCACGTGAAAAACCAAAAGCAAATGATTTTCATCTCGAAAACCGTGAAACTTTTACTAAACTGAAATGCCAGCATATAGGAGGACATGATCTGACCTATCGACAGTTGCGGGATCATCCATTCATAACATCATACCCTGTATATACATATAATTTCCTGGGTTCCAACTTATACCCTTGCTGGTTTCAACGTATTGTCCTTTCCAATGGAACCCGTTCCTTTGACTCCCTACCCACACTTCGCTGATCTAACCTAACTTCCGTTGCGTCCGTCGTTTTTTTCCGAATTTTTTTGTCTACTGTATCATTTATTCCGGATTTGGAAAAAAAACATATGTTATTGAGCATACATTGAACTTATTTCGTGTAAATTGTCATTGAATTATCTTCTTAATTAACAACGTTATTGAAGTGCAGAGCCCCTGTATAAAAATGGGGTCCAACAGCCGGATCGATTCATTGACAACGGTTCGTCTAAAAAAGAAAAATACCCAACTTTTATTATCTATGTAAATGTAGTTCTCGTTTTACCTAAGCGTTGAAAAAAAAACTTTTTTGCAAAATTGCGTGTGTGTAAAAAAAGTAATTTTCGCAAAATTTTTATTTCTTTACAAGGGCTCAAAAAGTACTAAATCAAATAAAAACGGCTACGTACAACGATAGCTACAGCAATTATGAAAATTTTGGTTTATTTTTTAATTTAAAATCGGACAATTATAGCTAGAGTTATCCAGCCAGGTTGAGAAAAAATTGTTCCGAGAAAAACGCGATTGAAAGTTTTAGTATACGCAAATCGTTACGCTACCTGTTCTCACTAAATCGCCTGTAACTTGGTCAATTTTCTATATTTTACAATGAAGTTTCTTTCACGTATTCTTGAATATGTGTACGCTGAGAAAATGCAAAAAAAAGTATATTTTTTTGCCACCCACACTATACCGCATTTGCCGTGGGTACGGGGAAACTATGGAAAACCGGTAGCAGAATAGATGGCCCCATATTCTTCTGATTCTCTGGTGCACATACGTATTACTCAAGTATCAACACCAAGGTCTCAGAAGGTCTTCCGCTCACTGGTTGATGCGCCAGCCGGTGTACGGCTGAGCGGTCACCGCTCCAAGTATCGGCCATGCACAGCGTTGCTTAACTCGAAGAACCGCCGGAGCCGAACCCCGACCGCCTATCCGCCAATGTCGGTTTTAATAACAATTTAATCGCCGCTTCGCTCGTCTCGCAAATTGTCTTCGTCTGCAAATCGGCAATGGATTTTAGGGTTATATCGTATTTAGGGTCATATGCCACGGTTATTACGATTAGCATGTTTTCTATATAGTTTGATACATATAATCACATCACCAGGAGAAATAACGAAGAAATTAAGTCGCGGATCATCAAAGCCGTAGACATTTTTCACATCGAGTATACACTGAAGGGCTTCCTAGTAGATGTTGAAGGGTATTGCGCGCCACTGTCCTCTTAACAGGAAAATCGCATTTTCTCGAGTTCTACTTCACGGATCCAGATAAGACCAAGTGCAAGGAATTTTCGAAAGCACCTATTTCGACACACCGAACAGTGAGGAAAAAAGCTTCAGCCCTTATCGCGCCAACTTCGCTCAACTGGTCGGACGAGATTTCCGAAAATGATAGAAATTGTCTTGGCATCGTATTGTAACGATAGTCGCTTAATTTCCGCAGAGGATAAACGATTGTGTAAACAGACAATACAATTTTATGATAATAGTAATACACGGGGTGGTCCGAAAAGTAACGTCCAAAAGGAAAATGTAGATACCTATCCGAATCACTCCCATTTATATTCTACGATCTTTTTCTGCGTTTTGAGAAAAAAAAAAACATTTTTTATTTTTCTTCGAGTCTTCCTGTAGCATAGGTCTTCATTTTTGTATATTTTCTGTATTTACTTTCCTCTTGGAAGTTTTGAAAAACAATTGGGCGTCATTTAGACTAGTCTAAGTATTTTTTTTCAACTTATATTTATTTTTATGAACTTTCGATCAAAATCTAAGGCATGCACAATTTATTTATTGCTCGACAGTCCAACTTCGTAATGATAACACGAGTACAAAAAATCTCGCGGAAAGGGCATACAGAAAGGAGAAAAATGAAAAATGCTTTTTCTCGAAAACTAACAAAAGATCGTACCTATAACATACATGAGGGTGATTCGTATAGTGATATCAGGCATCCAGATTCTTTTAAACGGGTTATGCCTAGTTGCAACAGTGGAAAACAGCTCATTTTTGGGATTTTTTAATAGAAAATCGCGATGATTAATTTCTACAAAAATGAGTTATTGGAAAAAGTATTATCTGAAAGAGCCTGTAAAATTTTCGCTCAAAAATATATGCTTATCGATGTAAAACCAATGTCCGGGAAGCACCTCTCAAATGCTTTTTTGCGGCGAGAAATGCCTTTTTGAACCAGGTTATCTAGTATCGAAAAATCAAGCAGATTTCGTTAGTGTATTTGTTTATCCTATGATCAATCGAAAAAATATCCGAAATTTCAAATTAAAAAAAAATTGCGCGTGTACAAATAGAGAGGGTCTTGATTTTTGCGAAAAAAATGGGAATTTTTTTGTTCATCAATTAGAAACTATACATCGAAAAAAAATCATTCGATTAAACACTATATTTTGTGTCTAGAAAAAGCTCTAAAAATTTCAAAAACATCGATGCTGTAGTTTTGGAGATATTTCGCTCACCAACTTTGAAAAAGTACTTTCGAGAAAGAAGCGTTTAAAGTTTCGAACGACGCCCCGAGCCTTCCGACGGGCGTCAACATAACAGCCTATAAATCGGTCAATTTTGATCCGATCATCTTGAAATGTTTAGGGAACATTTACAAATTTTACGAAACATTTACATACTGTCAAAATATATTGGTTTTGACAAAAGTGATTTTTCGACTTTTACAACTCCGCATAACCCCTTAAACGTCACTTTTCAGACCACTCTATATGTATATATATATATATATACACGCGCATAAGTAAAGTGCCATTCAGATATTCAATCGGAAATCCTTTCGTGTCCCAGGTACATAACATTTGTGGATACCAAAGATTTCGACAGTCACACGAGTCACTAGACACCTGTTTAAGATTGAATGTATTATCCACACGTTTGTATATTCCCGTCGCCGGACGGATCGGCTTTTCTTCCATGTCAGACTCTCCGTTCTCGATTGTCACGCCTACAAGGAGCCAATAGTCCGTGAGTTCATCCTTCTCCCTCTCTCTCTCTCCTATCTACTTTTCTTTGTCTCTCTATCCGTCTCACAGTATCGCCGATTAAGAAACTCCATTAAATACTCTCGCGGTCGCGGCTTCGAATTGTGTTGAACCAATCTCGTCATTCGCCTCTCTCATTCTCGTCGTGTCCCGTTTCGTCCTGGCGTTCATCTCCTCCGCATGGATATGGATACAGGCATAGACATACAAACCCGCACACACGTTGCTCGTACAGGCAACGATGCTTCGGTGTCAAAGCCGGAAATAGATTTTCCACCAAGGCGCCGACCGGAGAACGTTCTCGGCATCCCAGCAGGTGTAATTCAAACGCTTCTGCGCTGCCGTATGTGCCGATGAATAAATTCCATCTAGTTATTCATGACGTTGCCGTATGTATGAACGTCGGGTATCTTTATCCAAGAAAAAAAACCACCAAATAGACACTTAGAGAGGTGCCATTTGGTGGCGTTTTCCGCAGCATGTACGAAACATCGGAAATGAATGGTCATTTTTTTGGTAACGCTCACAATGGCTACGGCGCAACTGAGGTCTCGCCATTCATACAACAGTTGCGTGGGTTTCTAGCGGCGGGTTTCTTTGGGTTTGGGTTTGCGAAGATTTTTGCGAAGAACATCCTGGTCTGTGATGTCACTGTTCCAGCCAAACCGTCTTTACGTCCCTTTGATGAACACAACAGTCGAAAAGTATTGGGTTTGACACTGGCAGGCAGGCAACGCTAAGTGGCAGACTATCGATCCTAGCCAGCGAAATGTCCGAAAGCCATCTGTGGTTACGAGACGGTAGGTTGTAGTTTGCCGTTTTCGTTACGTCACACGGATAGTTTCCGTTGAGTCACATAACGAGTTCTCCCAGATCGCAGGCAGTTCCGTTGTCTCGGATAGAGCTGCCGAGGAGTCTTTTGAAAGCGAAAAACGGAATGAATCTTTGAGTGGCAGGTTCGGAGGGTGATGCGACGAAAACAAAGGCGGCCACAAGCGTGTCGGACCACGGCTTCAATTAGGGCTCGGTGGCTCGTTAGAAGCGCGCTGAATTGTCTCGATTAGTCTGACTTGCGAATTCATCGGTTGCTCGTTGAACAACGTTTCGATGATTCTCGCAACGTGTGGCGCAACCTTGTTCAATGTAAAGCCGTTTTCTCATTTTTTACCAAAGCCTATTTTTCCACAGTGGCCGCAGGCAACGGCCGTTGAAAGTCCTTTCTAAAATCGACCACGATGAATTATTCGATGCGCGAACGAAAGGGTCACAAGGACAGATCGTGTCGTCGAATGGACGCGAAGAAGCTGCTAGAGTTTCCTAGTGCCCTGGAAGATGTGTAGTCGGAGTGGCCACATTTTTTTTTTGGCCGACACACGAGCCATTCGTGCAGAGACGGCTCGTACACGCGAGGTTAGCCTATTGATCGTTTTTCCGCGAGGGCTCGTCTCCCCGCTCGCGCGCTTAGAGTCAACATCAGTCATAATACGGGGCGCTACGGCGGAGTTATTAAGAATAATACGCATCCTAGCCTATTCCATCCCACCCTGCGCGATTATACTTTCTCTCTTCCACTCGTCCGTTTCCAGCGGCGGAGAAGAGTCACGAAGGTTTTTCGGGGGCGTTGGAGGGATGCTCGAAGGGTTGCCAGGGTAACCGCGGCCGGGGTAAAATCCCGCAAAGAACCACCGCACCTCTGCCCCTGTCCCTCTATCAACCCCCTCGCGAACAACCACCCCTCCGGTCTCTTTCTCTCCGGGCCCCGGTAGGTTTTGCTCGGCTGTATTGACATCCCATCTGCACAGGCGTTATTATAGGCCTTTTATGAGTGAGCAGACAGCGGGCGCGAAGGATACCCACGTGGAAGCGGCGGAGCAGGAGCCGCGAGGAGGAGACGTCGTTCCTCACCTAGCAGCCACGCTCTGTGTCATCAGCTCGCGCCCCCGCGCCGCCCACCGACTACCCTCCGCGAGTTTACCCCTTGCGCCACCCCCCTGGGCGAAGCGCTTACGGGTCTTCCCGGCCCGGCGTTCGGAACTCAACGTTTCTTTCCAACTTTGCCCTCCCTCTCTCTCGCTCTCTCTCTCTCTCTGTGTCTTTCATCATCCCTGCCTCCCTATCGGCGATCCTGGCGGGATTCAAAGTGCCTGGACAAGCTCTCCTGCTAACCCTGCAGCGTTTCTTTGTGACGAAAGCTCCTCTCGTTTGCATCCCATGTTACATCGTACACAACATTCTTCAGGAGTCACGAGACCTTTTGGCAATGAAAAAAAATCAAGCGGACAAACAGAGCCCTCGGCAACGCTGGCCTGAACATTTTCAAAACGCACGATGAAAACTTTCGGCCTGAAAGGGTTTTGCACGAGTTTTGCGGACAACGGTGACTGAGGGAAAGGTGAAGGGATGTTTTGTCGTACTTGCTCCTCGTGTTCATCAACCGATCCCACTTTGTCCACCACAATGGAGACCCACGGTTAGCTCGGTGGTGGATAATCTTGACGAAGCTCGCGGACTTCCGCGTCCACTTGGTCGTAGGTACATACACTTCGGGACTTTGAGTTTTCTTTCCTCTTATAACCAGTAGCTTTTAACTTCCACGTCTTCTTTCACACTCTTGACCCGTTCTCGAAGACGGGATTTTATCTAAATATCAATGTGTGTGTGTGTGTGTGTGTCTAGGTATATATTGGATCCTTGTACATGTGTATGCATTAGAAGCGGGTGGGCCGGGTGTGTATTTAAGCCTGCTACTTTAATGTCGTCGAAGCTGTGTAGAGCTAGTATGTTGCCGACAAAAAAAAAGGTATTGGACTCAGCCCCCCCATCCTCTTTGGTTGCAGACCGGGAGGTCGCCGAGGAGGACGGGGGTTGGCAGTCCGTCGAAACGTCCATCGAGATCTGCCATGAGGGCAACCAGCGAAACGAAAGGAACGGCGAAGACGATGATGTTGATGATGATGATGATGATGATGAGGGTGATGAGGGTGCTGATGATGATGATGACGATAATGATGACGATGACAATGATGACGACGAAGATGATGATGACGATGACGCTGATGTCGATGGTGCAGATGACAATGATAACGATGACGATGAGAACAATGACATCTCAATCGCCGATAAGGATGACGTAGCCAGCATACGCTATCATATTACCGACACGTCGATACCGGCCGCGTCCTCGGATCATCGGCCGAACGATCCGCTCGGCTCGGCCATCACGGATGATCAGCAACATCATCAGGACTTTCCCATAATCGATCTACTCGACGAGATTAACGATGAGATCGCGTTCAAAAGCGAGCCCTTGTCACCCAAATCCAACGTCGGCCACGAATTCGCCCCTTGTCTGTTGGCCGACACCGAAAACGTTTACAAGAATCTCGCCCGGCAAAGCGACGATCGAACGACGAATTTTCGCGATCCTATTCGCGCACGTACGGCGAGCCAAACGGGAAAATATCGTCGCGTCAGGCAACAAACGATCGCCACCTCCAGTGACGCTCGTTCGCCCCCGACCAATAACGATCGAGGCTTCGCGACGGGCCATCGGCCGCGCGTCAGATTGCGCGTTATGAGTCGCCGACCGGTGACCGATAACGAGCTCAGGTATAACGGCCCCAATCGCAACACCACCGGCGGCACTTATTGTCGCTTCTGCAAGAAGACATTCTCACGCGCTTGGTCGCTTCAGCGACATCTCGCCGATACGCACTTTTACGTGCCCCAATCGTTGGCGTGCGATCAGTGCGGACGATGCTACAAGTCGCGGAACAGCCTCGTCAGTCACAAGAGTCAGTATCACGCGAGAAAGGAGAGAAAGGATCACGAGACACACTGCGATCTCACTTACTGAAATTGCGAAACGCAAATACCGCCAACGGCCTCGTATCGATCCCATTTTTGTTCCTGATCGGTCGATCATTCAACAACAAAACCCCGATACCAAAAATCAACGGTGACGATCAATGATGTTGATCAGACTGATAAATCTTTTCGCGATCGGCGAAAAACGATCTCCGAAACTTTAATCCACCGGTATTGTACCTTCCGAGCAACGACAAAAAAATAACGCGGGAAAAATGCAATCGGTTGCTATGGAGAAAGATCGGCAAGCGGGAATGACAAATTCTAGACGAGGAATGTACCACCGTAGCACTGTGCGCGTTATCTTATTGCAACTGACACGATTCACCAAATACAAACAGAAAGTGAGACCTCGCGATACTTATAAATACATATACATACATACATACATACATATATATATATATATATATATATATATATATATGTCCATACCATTTTTATTATTTATTGTATTTGATTAAGCGACCAGAAAGAATATCGTAGTACCTAGAGACATATACCAGTGTAACAATGAAACCCGTGTGTCGTTTGGGAAACAAAGATGTCCCGAGACCCTGAAACAAAAATTCGCGACTCTTCGTCTCGTTGACGCCTATCGTACGATTTTCAAGCAAAAAACAAATAGTGTGTTGTATCTCCGAAAAGGTGCACCGAGCCAATTTCCAATAAAGTATTGAGGCATAAATAAAATTTCAAAAAATACAATAAAAAAACGATGACTGGGGTTTTTTTCTTCCGGACAAATTATTCGTGTATGTTCATTTATTCCCAGAGTTTCGTTCTCGTATGCCTGTATGCAGCTCTCGTAAGATCTCGATAGCTATAAAAACATATATTGTCTAAGTCTCACGTGAAAAAAACATCCGCTTCATCGCATCAGCTCATCAAAACCGATCACCAAATCATCTGTATATACTTATATTATTACATATACTTATTATATATACATATTAATATATACATATATACATCTCCTTTGTATATGTATATATGTATATCCTGTACTATTTATCACGTATTTAAGTCTACTTCTACTATTCTACTGCTGTAAATAATACGCATCAACACGGATACATCTGGTGTTCCGAACACTAACGTCATCGCTCTCGATCGATCGCTGGACTATTGGATTGCTTGCACTCTACTTATCGCTATACACACACGCACACGCACACACACACACACACACACACACACACACACACAGGAAAAAAGTTCCGACACGCACATTTTTACGCCACACAAAAGCCTCGCACTGCAACGAGAAAAAGAGTAATCGAGTTCGATCAAATTGCCCATTTACATTTTGAACCGTTTTTTTTTGCGATCCTGGACGAAATTCTCGCATTTGATCCTGAGGGGAATCTTTCAACACTGTTGGGTCAAAAGATTGTTGCTTCGTTTTTTTTTGAGACCGAGTGTTACTTGATGAATTTCGTAATTGGACTGATCGATGAAATTTTTTGCTAAAATGACGTACGTTGAAAAAATCGTTCGGGCTAGCGAGAAATAGTGTCGAGCTGATTTTAGTGCTGTAACACTCCGCGAGAATCACGACCTCGATTACCTTTCTCCTTATCAGTGATCGACGATAAACGTTTCGTAATACTTTCCGTATTTGCACTCGTCCCCAATTTCGAGCTCTCGCTCCTCGTCCGGAAGAAAAAAAATTTCATAAAATAATTGATATCGTTGATGATTCTTTTGACATTTTTCGTAAATTTTTTGTCCGAGGTCACAAATACAGTCGTGTATTCCACTAATTTGGGAATGTGTCTGAAAATGTTTCCTCGTCTTCCGAGACTATTGACACGAAAGATTCAAGTGCAAAAGAGTTTTCATTTTTCAACAATCCTCGTTATCTTTCAATTCGAGAAAAATCGTGTCATCGATTGAACGAAAAGAGAGATCCAATTTTGATCGAGTTCCTCGAACAGAGAGTAACGCGGCCGGCCACGGAGTATTTCTCACAAACGTAATCGTCGTTATGAGCACACGTCAAGCCCAAACAAACCCAAACGAACAAACCCAAACAAGCAAATCCAAACAATCAATCCCGAACAATCAAAGTCAGACAAACAAATCCAAACAATCAAATCCGAACAAACGAATCCAAACAGATAAACCTAAACAATCAAACGCGAACAATCAAACCCAAACAGATAAACCCAAACAAACAAAAGCATACAATCAATCCCAAACAAACAAACCAACCCAAACAAACAAACAAACCAACCTAAACAACCACAAACACAAATTGCAGAGGAAGCGAGCGATATTCTCGCGCGTCAACCTAGCACCCTGTCATAGCAGGCGAAAGAACCGAATTAAAAGACAAACCAAAAGTAAAAAAAAAAAACTAGAACAAAAAGCGTTGCAGCACGGCTTCTCGGGTGACGGTGGCAAAGTCATAGAAACAAAGCAAAAAAAAACAGAATGCAAGGTATCGGGCAAGTGAGACACGGACGCCGTGATTCACGAGGAAAAAAAAAGCGCGAGGTGCGCGCGCGCGCTTTGTGGTATAGAAGGGTGTTTGCAAAGAGTGTCATGTGGAGTGGAGCGAGAGATTGGAATTTCGATTGGCGAGAAAATTCACGCGCCCCCGTGTGCTAAAAGACCGTCGAAGTAAATAAATAAACAAAACAAACAAACAAAAAAGAGCTGAAAAATAAAATTAAAAGAAAAACGTACAATAAAAAACTCCCCGAACGAGCGACACAAAAGAAACACGAAAAAGTAACCCATCTGCGTCTGGTTCTGCCGCCAGGTCTGTTGCCCCGTACCAGCGCGACCGATGAGTTTCGATGCGAGCCTTGCAACAAAAATCTCACCTCGTTAACGCGATTGAAGCGTCACATACAGAACGTTCACACGAGGCCGAGCAAGGAACCGATCTGTAACATCTGCAAGAGGGTTTACTCCAGCCTCAACAGTCTGAGGAATCACAAGAGCATCTATCATCGTCAGCACGGCAAGATCGAGCAACAGAGGAAGGAGGAAGAACAACGTGAGAGAGAGCACAGGGAGCAACAACAGCAACAACAGCAGCAGCAACAGGGTAGAAATTACAGCCAGCAGCAACACTCGCGAATGGGTTGATCCTGTCCTCGAAGTGGAAAAATAGAAACAATGGACACGAGAAGACAAAAAAACGACACCAACGATATTGAGGGGGAGAAAAAACGCGTGGCGCAAAGTGGTAAAAAAATAGTTCAAAAGCACAATAGCGCAATTGGTGCAAGCTCGAGGCCAAAAAACGCACGCGAAGGAGGAAAGCGAAATTCGAAAGAGGAAACGCGCGAGGAGATTCGCCGTGAGAATCGAGGAACGAAACGCCAAGACGACAAACTAGAGTGTCCTGATTGTATTAAAAAAAAAGTTCAATTAATTAACCGATTAAGGATAATACGATAATCGTTAGGTCTTATCTTTTTTTTTTGTAAATAATTATCGTATTAATAACGATCGAGGATAATGTTAGTGATAAAGTAGGTAGTAATAATCAATGTACAATCGTGACGAACTCGCGTTGGTGAGAGGATTTTGCAATCGAGGCTATCGCGTACGCATTATTTAGATCGCGTTTCACAGAGAGCTTCGGAATCCCCTTGAACAAGCCCGAGATAACGCGAAGTATTTTTTTTTTTGTTTTCTTAATTTTATTTCATTTTCATTGGTTATCCTCGCCCTAGGTTAACATTCGATGCACCTAAACGCGAACGGAACGAATGGTGCGTCGTGGAGTAATTGAAAAAAAAAAATCGGCAAAGTACTTTCTTTCGTAGCCAATCGAATATGCAGTCGTTTTCGTTTAAATTTTCCGATTTTTTAAAACCCTGCGCCGGCCCATTCTTGAGTGTGTATAACGCTCGATGACGTTGAACTTTGCATCGTTCCAACGCAACGATTTTTTGCTGTTGATTTCTCATTTTTTAATTTTTATCATTATCCAAAAACTTTTTTTCAAATTGAGGTCGTAAATTTCTAATAAGAATTCTCAAAAACGTTTGAGCGATTTTCACGATTTGAGTCATTAAAAAGAATGAATTTTCGTCGCGTCTCAACGTTGCGAACTTCAACGTCATTATCGCCCGTACGTTTCCAATGATGAATCGGCTTCGGAGATTTCGCGGATTGGAATAATCCGAGATGGATTTTCACGATGCGGACGATTCAGCGTTTAGCTGACTCGCGACGAAAGCTCTCGCAATCGAACTCTGCAGCTTTTCACGTGCGGTGGGTCGGGAGGCTGGATTATTTGATTTCCCCTAAGGACATTTGGCCCCACTCGAATGTGCTTTATCGCACTTTTGTTGTCTCTTTTTTTTGGGGGAAGAAAAATGTGTTTTGGGTTTCGTTGGAGATTTTTTTTTTTCGTGACAGTCTGGATTGGTCTAATTTTGTCTGGCAAATAATAAGTATATTAAGGGTGCAGGGGAAAAGCCCAAAATAATTGGGAAGTCAGAGGCGGAATTTACTCGCGGTCGGGTGGACGTTGAAATTAGGTTGAAATCCGTCAAGTTTGGGCTGCGGGAGAATTTTTTGAGAATTGCGGACTGGGAGGCCTTTTTGAGTTTGTTTGGGTTTATTTGGGAGAATAAATAGGAATATTTAAAGAAGCTGGGGGGAGGGAGAGAAAGAGGAAGAGAGAGAGAGAGAGAGAGAGAGAGAGAGAGAGAGAGAGAGAGAGAGAGAGAGAAATCCAGACGCAGCCACGACCAGTCTCCAAGAGTACAATTGCGAGGATTTTTGTACTGCAATTAGACGCCTCGGTTGAGAAAATCATATATATAGGTTACGTTAACGCAGTGTGAGGTTAGCACTCTTACTTAGTACCTGACAGTTCCGGACTTCAATTCCGGCGATCACCAAATATATTTTCTCTCATCGGTTCATCCAAGCCCGTCACCGTTATTCCTCTTTCCGCTACGACTCTCAATTCGGCAATTTGGCAAAAAAAAATCGCAACAAAGTTACGAAGCTCCATAGCTTGCCCGATAATTCCCCGGAAAACGTTCATTTTTCAATCGAAACGCGAGTTTTTTTTTTCCAAATCTAATATTATTTCAATTAATTTACTTCTTTTTCTCAAATCTTGCACGAATTCACCTGTCGAAACAAAACGTGAGCGAAATAGCTCGAATTAAACAATTCTTCGTAAAATAATGATTCGTCGAACGAGTTAGGCAAAAAAGATTTATCGTGAACTTTCAACGATTCTCATTCTTGACGGTATTGAAGTTTGCATCGGGGGATGCAACTATTTTTTTTGGCACGTGCAGACCACAAAAATCACTGAAACATTTTTTTGAAGATTTTTTTAGTCGGGTCAATAGGTCGGAGGTAAAAAAAAGTTTAAACAGTGATGAAAATAAATAAATGAAAAATGAAAAAAGAATTTCCGTTGCATTCCAATGATGCGAACTTGAATTATTCTTGGAGATCAATGCCGTAAAACGGAAGAAATTTTTTTTACGGAATTTCATTAGCGGCTGGGAATGTACGAGCAATACTGTCTGGCTGCACTTCGCGTTTTTTTCTCTTCAATCGAAATAACAAGCTGACTTATTTCGCACGAATTTTTATACGATCTTGTTGATGATGTATCGTTTGTAACTTTTATATTTTATGCAAACATTTATTACTATGATGCTAATTATGATTACATACGTATATATATATATAAATATATATATATAGATACATATATTATTATTATTATTATTATCATTATTATTATTACTGAAAAAAAATTTATATAAAACGTTGCGCAACGAGGCCCTGTGTCGTTTCTTCGACTCGGGTGTAGAGATGTAAGTTATTTAAAAAAAAACAAATATACCATTCTATCGTATAAAAAAAAAGTAGATACCTTTCTCGCGCTTCCCGTCGAAGCGTGACACCCAAGCACGGGAAGTTCCTGTACCGAGCTAAAAAAAAGAGTCTAATGAAAAATTTCGACTGGAGTACATCGCGACGTAAACACGCATCGAGGCTCATCTCGATCCTACGGAGAAACACGTTTCCATTGGCGAAAATTTCGAATATACGCCCGAAAATTTTACGTCGCTGCGGAGAAAAGCGAAGACGAATGAGAATTTTTTTTTATGTATGGTACACGATTGGGAGACGAAAAAGCGTCAAAAGTAATTTTTAGTTGATACGAATATAAATAATAAGTCGGAGATTTATCGAAATTCCATAAATATAAATTATTTTTCGGAGCATTGAAAAATAATGCAACTTTGGAAAAATAAAATTGAATAATATAAAAAAAAGTCGAAGTAATTTCAATATTCGTTAAGGTCTTGAGAATAAACGGGCGAAATTATTTTCTATTTGAGAAACGTTTCGATCTTACGATATTGTCGATCCATTAATTGAAATTAAAACGATAAGTACTGTAGAGATTTTTCTTATTTTCAAACATTCAATTTTTCCTCGGCGTGTTTACGGCGAGAAGAAAAAATGTCTTAAGACGATACGCACGTATATCCGGGGGGAAAAATAATCGCGCGAGTTCTCTGTGATCATTGAGGGAAAAAAAGAAAAACAAAAAAGCCAACCGAGAGACGGTTAAATTGTGATATTTGCAACGATCGTTCTGCGCTACGTCGACGAAAAATAAATCACAAAGTAACGGAACGATGTACAACGCGGTTGAAAATTGAAACGAATTCTGTTGGAATTGACGAGACATTTTTTATGTTTCGATGTCAATGTTTCTCTCTCACTCTTCCTCTCTCTGTTACGATATATATATGCGTATCTGGCTCGCCCGCTGAGCCATCCAATTTTCGGATTTCTTTTTCAAAGTGTCAGGAATGCTTGCACACGAGTTTAGATTTTTTGAAAATACCTCATACTCAAAAATTAAAAAATCCATCATTACGAAGTATTCATTGACGTCCTATTTTCAACGACAAATCTTATCGCAGATTACGTTGATTACGGCTCAAAAAGAGCTCAAGGGAGAACACTGTGACGGGCCGAAAGAAAGCCGTTTTTTCCGAATTTTTGTTGTCCACTAGATTATTTATTGGGGATTTGGAAAAAAGGTATTTTATTAAGCATACATTAAACTTATTTCGTGTAAATTTTTATTTAAAAAAAATAAAAATTATCAACGTTATTCAGGTATAATAGAGTCGCTGTATAAAAAGTTTGATCAAACGGCCCAATCGATAACTTGACAATGGTTGGGCTGAAAAGTAAAAATACACAAGTTCTAAAATCTATATAAATTTAGTTCTTGTTCTACGTAGCTATTTTCCGAAAAACAAAAGAATTACGAAACGGCGCGTGTTAAGGGGTTCCGTGGGTTTCGAAGCTAAAAAAAACATATTTCCTCTATTAAAAAAATATATGACATTTAAATAATTTTTTTTTAAATGTTAAGCACATAAAAGGGCAAAATGGCAAAAATATTTAAAAAAAAAAATTCATCACCTCAATTTGGGAAATTCAGCCGGTGGGACCTGGTTCCGGAGACCCCTACAAAAAGTGTCCTCGTGGTGGTCAGGATAACTCATGATAGCTTTATCTGAAATTAAAAAAGCCAATTTTTCTCTGTTAGTAGATAAGTATAGCTCGTGATTGAACGAAGGATTTTCGTTTAAATTGAAATTTGAATTTTTGGCAGAGTTGTATGCAAAATAGTTAAATTTTTGGTACAATTTACACTACGTATAGCCTTGTAAAATTAGTTGTAATCGAGAAAAAAATGTCCGTTCAATCACTAGTCGATGCTATTTTGAAGAAGTGTGCAAAATTTCAATAAGATCGGTGCATTAGTTTTTGAGAAATCGTGTCCACCGACTTCAAAAATAGTGTTATGAGAAAAATGCGATTACCTGCGTCGCTCCCGGCCGGTTTTTCCAAACGGGGGAAATTCCCATAGACTCTCTCCTCTAGACTTTTACTCCGATCGACTTAAAACTTTGGAAGAATATTCTAGACACATTGTTCTATTAGATAATGAAATTATTTAAAAAATTGTTTTTTTGAACTTTTCGAACCCACGTAACCCCTTAAAAAAGAATCTAATTTTGGCGCAATTTTTACTCATATTCGGAGATTTGAAAAATACTAAATTCCAAAAAACAAAACGGCTGCGTCAAATCGGTCAACTATAGCCACAGTGATGATTCCAGCCAGATCGAGAATAACGCAATTGAAAGTTTCAGTATACAGTGTGTTAAAAAAAGTATTTGTACACGTAGTCTTTTTCAAATTATTCTTCGAAAAAAATAAAATGCTTTATGAAGTTTCTGTGTTCGATAGCTTATCCTAAATATACATGGTGTCCGTTTACAAAAATCTTGGGAAAACACGAACAAAAAAATAAAGCCAAATTAACAACAGCTCCGTATGTACAAATATTTTTTTTACCCACTGTACGTGAATCGTTGCGTTACCTGCTGTCACAAAATCGTCTGTAACTTGGTCAAGTTTCAATACTTTTTATGTGAATTTTTTTCACACATTCTTGAATACGTATACTGTCAGAAAAAGCGAAAAAAAATCGATTTTTCCCCCCTCACAGTGGTGGCCCACCTTAACGCAAGTAATGCAAACCTGCGCAAAATTCTTCCAGGTTTTTTCCAATTTATTTGCGCCCCTTCCGCCCGGCAGCGTTCTGGGAGGGTCGCAAAAAGACAAAAATCCGCGAACATACATTCAAAAATCCGAAATTGTCATTCAAATCGCGCCCTTTTGTAAAAGTGCGTCCGAGCATAAATTAAAGTCGTGAATTGTCAATATTCCGCTGGAGGACATTTTGGACACTTTGAAAAACTCTCTCGGTTATTTTATATATATATATATATATATATATATATATATATATATATATATATATACACGCACACACATATATATATGTATGTGAATACAGTGAACGATATTCGGCGAAAACGTAGGCACGATTTGTCGTCAAAAAGCCAACTGACGCTGTAAATAGATACTTTTTATACCTGAGTTTTAAGGCATAATATATTTTTTATCACATAGTATATATATATACACACACCCACACACACACATATATATATATAAAAAATATAAATCATCTTTGGAGGGGTAAAAGGGTCCGGGATAATGCATTTTCATTGTAATATCACGCGCACATTGTTCGCCATTATTTATGTTGAATAAAAAAAATACGTTTTCTCCATTTGATCCACGAGTTTTTTTTTCGTTCACGCGTACTTTTTTTTGTCCATCTATTTTACTTCATTGCGATCACCGGCGACGTTGCGATCGAAACAAGAAAACGGAGAGTCCGACGAGAGCTGTGTACTGTGTGTAACCGGATATAAACGCGTGAGGGTATTACGATCGATCCTCTCAATTACACGAGTCACTCGTATCAAGTGCCTTGCGTCAGAGATGGGCGGCGCATTGAAAGCTTTTTTTCGTTCTTTCTTTCCTCCAATTGTCGCCTGATTTTTCCTGAAACGTTCGTTTCAATCGTGATCCTTTTACGAACATTTTTGAAAATCCACAAACCTTTGTTCCACTTTCTCGTATCGAGGACGATTACTCGAGTGGACGGTTGGTGGAACTATCGGCTAATTACGATGATCGATTTCCTGAGTTTCCACGATTCGTCGTATTCGTTGGGGGTGAAAATCAGGATTTTCAAAGGTCGAAGGAACTTCGGCGATTGACGAATGAATTATTGAGGACGAAAAATGGGTGACTGTTCATTTAATCAGCTTCGTAAATTTGTACTGACGTTGGTGCAAATTTGAAGATGGACTAAATTTCTAATTTAATTTTTGTTAAAGGCTGTGTGCGAGTATGGTTGTATGCATTTATGTTACGGTTAAAAACCGGTTTCAATTTAAATGCCTTTTCTTTAGCAAAAACAAGTTCTCACTGAACGCCTTCAATAGAAATCGTTTTTTCCTAGTAAAAACTGGAATTTACTGATAAATAAGTTTGAACGTTGGGTAAAACTCGTATCAACGAGAAAAAACTAGTTCTGCCGTAACCCAAATAAACTTGTCTAAAGGCGAGACTCTGACTTAGAAGGTAAAAAAAGCGTTTTTTCGAGAATTTTTTTAGAAGGGAAAAAAAACAAGTGAGCCCAGCAAACATTAAGGTATCTTTCCGTGTATATTTGAAATGTATAAAAAAAAGTTCAACATGGAACAATAAATGACTGCACATTTATCAGCCATGTGCGTCTTGCCACTGCAGTCCCCAATCGGCGGGAAAGATGCAACTCGTAATACTTGAATGAACCAAATAAACCAATTAAATTTTCAATTGTCATATATTTTTCTTCTGCGTGAATTGAGAAGAAGCTGAAAAATCGTAAAATTATAACTTTTCACAGGTTTGAAAAAAAATGTTTTTATAAAAACACTTTAACGGGCTAGAAAAAATCATTTAAAAAGACTTTTTCATCGACTTTTTTAATTCACTTAGAAGAAATTTTCATACTGAAAAAAAAAATAACTTTGGTTTGATTCAATAGGTCGTTTAGTTTTTTGCTATCAAGCCCGCCAACTTGGAAAAATCGTGCAAATGAAAACTGGAGAAAACGCGCTTCAAAGTTTTCAATAGGAGAAAATATAATCAAATATCAAATATCAATCGCTTCTCCCCTTTTGACCTTGTATCTTCGAAAATATTTACCATTGGCCTCTGTAACTTTGGAAATATATTCTTGGATAGTTTATCTATCGATTTAAGGCATTAAAAAAAAACGATGTTTCGGACCTTCTAATTCAGGCTCCGGCCTGAATGGCTTACACCTAGCTCGTGGCCGGGGAACAAGGCATTTTAGTGATTTTTTTTTCTGAAAAAACGCGCTCACGTAAACATTTTTTTTTTTAGATTAGAGAGTATGATTTTTAGCATCTTTTACAATTTTAGAATTGAAAAATGTTTCTGATAAAAAATCTATGTTCGCTCGCTACAATATCTCTATACTATCTCTATGTTCGCTGATAAAAAAGATACGCAGCGAAAAAAAAATCGTTCGAGCACTGCTTGTTGATATGTAAAAGAAGCTTGTCAAATTTAAAGTCGAACGGTCCAGTGTTTTTTGAAATATCATGATCACCGACTTTGACAAAGTCATTTTGAGAAAAACGTATTCAACTCTTCGTTGACACACTCATTTGCCACGATTTCGACTGCGTCAATTTGACTTGAATAATACTTCATCCACCTGCCATTAAAAATCCAACGATCGGTTTTTATTGAAAAAAATCAGGGATACACTTTAAGCACTTCTCAATATGTGTGCATAATTAAAATTCGGAAAGTATAAAATCAAATTGTTGTAAAAACTTATTGAAAACTTTCAATTTTGATAAAGTGAGCATTTTATTTCAAACTCGTCAGAGCCAAAACGACCCAGTGTGTTAACGTAAAAGCATACCTATAAACGCCCATAACGCCCTCGATTCCAAACGGATCGACTTGATGTTTTCATAGAATACTTTTGAAACATATTTTGAGAATCCGTGGAAAACAAAAAACCGATACTTTCAAAAATGTCAAATAGTTGTGAGCCCTTAACTAGGAAAAACTGGTTGTAACGAAGGCGTTCAGTCAGAACTAGTTTTTATTAGGTTTAACGCGTGGAACTGAAGAATGTTTTTGACTATATATATATATACCCACACTTTTTCTAAAATAAATTCACCAACGAATGTCTATCCACTAACATTTTTTCCGTCTTAAGACTATATGTCTTACGAAACCCGTAGCCATAATACATTTTTTAAACAAATTTCGTCACCGGAAAAAAATACGATTGAGGAGTGTACTTTGAGAATCGATACGGAATTTATTTACGCGCCACCGCAAATAAATGAGAAAAAGCCGACCGTAAAAACTTGGATTTATTTAATTTATAGCAAAGTTTAATATACAGTTAGTTATATTGTAAACTTTAATTTATAGCTATTTCTATTACTAGCAAATACTTAATTTGTAGCAAACTTAATTGGAACTTCGGTTTTGATCGCCTGCGCAATAAGGTACCCTAGCGATGTTTCTTGCACCCCCGAGCGTTATCACAAAAACCCTAGAGACAATCGTGTCAACATAAACAACGATAACAATGATAATAGTAATAAACAATGACATTGGTAAGGAATTCGACGATTTAACACGTATCTCCATCTCCGTGTCTTGACAAAAAACAAACAAAAAAAAACAAACATTTGGTTGTGTTACTATAATGTTCCTCATTAGACTCGTCCACGTCCGGGGGAAGCATTGAGAATGGTATGTTGAACGAAACTTCATTTTTTTTCCTCATTTCAGTCCGAAGTACTTCACTTCACTGTGTTACATTTTACTCGTCACGATCTGTGTCCAGTGATATTCCGAGACGTTCAAAATTCATTCGATCGCACTGTTCCAAAATACGATGTAATTTGTCGAAATTTGTTCGAAATTTGAAGAAAAAGAAAGCCAATATCTTCGTCTCGGAATACAGCTGGAGTGTGAAATTTGTCTTGCGTTTTCTGTTTCTTTTTTTTTCGATGCGGGGGGAGGGGGTTTCAACGAAGAATTAATCGATGCGTAGAAAAAAAAAAAGAGTAATGTGCGTCTTCCCGAGATAGTGGTCAGTTATCGCTGACACGATAGTCGCATTACCATGATCAATGACAAACCAGAGCCCCCGCAAAAGCCCCCCTTCATAATCGAAATTATTGAAAAAAAAAAATAATATTGAACCTCTGCATCTCTTGCTTCTCTTTCTTCTCCCCCTCTCTCTCTCTCGTTCTCTCTCTTGTGAATGTGCACTAAACCATTAAGAGTAAATACGAAAAATTCGAGAGAGAAAAAAAATAACTAAATTGAGAATTTTGTACATTTGGTTCCCCTCCTTCCTCGGTTCCCGGAGAATAAAAAAACAATCCGATGTCGCTGCAAAGTAGACGAACGATTCCCAAGCACGGTCAAAAATATCCATATCCGAGAGAGAAAAAAAAACAAAAGAGAAAAGAAAAGCATCCGTAACTTCTGTCCATTGCTATGTGGAAGCTCACGAGCAACAACTTTTCACATCCCGACCAAAGACCGAATTGCTTTTGTATTAGAAATACCAGGATCGTACTAATGTGTCCACAATATTAATGGCAGCCGTATCTTTGTTCTTGTTTGTTCCCGGTCCCGCTCGCTCGGCTATACGTGCTCTG
This sequence comes from Ophion slaviceki, assembly GCA_944452715.1. NCBI lineage: Eukaryota > Metazoa > Arthropoda > Insecta > Hymenoptera > Ichneumonidae > Ophion > Ophion slaviceki. The sequence continues at coordinate 6,917,716 of OX101788.1, read as the reverse complement.
GTTCGTCATTGTTCTGTGTGTACCTACTACTACTACCTTCACGAATGGATTTTCGCTGGGGGTCCATCCACACGTGGCTCGCTCTCTCTCTGTGTGTTCGCCTCCTCCACGTCAATTGGTTCGTAAACGGATATTACTTTTTTAAACGAAAAAACAAAACGTCGAAAAATGAAATTGAACACGCACACAAACGAAACAAAATTAAAAATTACATCAAAAACACAAAATTAAATACGCGAAAACGAAAAATGCCTGGTTGATAACGACGCTCGGTTCGTTCTTTCGTTTTTTTTTTCACCTTGCAAACACATTCGCATTTTTTTTTTGCGATCATCAAAAAAACGCTCCGACTCTTCTGACGAAACGTTCGCGAAAAACGCATCGAATGCTTAAAAAAAACAAACATTTGATCGTTGTCGAAAATCTGGGATAAATATCACGATTTTGATGATTGGAAACAACAAACGATAAAAAAAAACATCAGGTCCTCCGTCGGCGATATTAGCGATGCGATTGTCCCATCCGTTGCACAGCAGCCTCCTACCGCCCGGGATATGTTACACCTGTGACGTGTGCGGCAAAACACTGTCGACGAAGTTGACCCTAAAACGTCACAAGGAGCAGCAGCACTTTCAACCGTTGAACAGCGCGCTCTGCGTTCTCTGCAACAAAGTTTTCCGTACCTTGAACAGTCTGAACAATCACAAGAGCATATATCATCGTAGGCAAAAATAGAGAATTCGACGAGAGCGCGGAACTTTCGCGCCTCCTCATCGCAGTCTCAAGAAATTCTTTTCTATCGAAAAAAAGGCAGGAAAAAAATGAAAAAAAAATGAAAAAACGATGATATCGATGTTGGTACCCCTTTTGTTTCCGCGTCGTTGACAGGCGCCATTGGGCCAGTAAGGAGCGTCCTTTTTTTCACCGCAAGTGGCGAAACTTGGACTTTATTAGGAGGAGAAACGATTCAAAAAAAGTGCTTCCAAAAAAAAAAGATGTGTAACGATGTTATTGAGACCCAAGGGTGAAAGGGAACCCGAGAGGGGGAGAAAAATTTGGGGCTAGCTCGACGATTCGTTACGTGGCAACGAAGAAGAAAAAAAATTCGGTCCAAATGCTCGAGTCAAATTTTCGACGAGGGTTTTCCGATTGGCAATAACTTATCACCGACCGGTAGTCGCGTTATCGTCATCGCCTTTTTTTCCCCTTCTCATTTCATCGTCGCCCCGTTTTTGTCGACGCCGTTGCGTTTCCGGTCCCGTTCAACCGGACGAAGCGACACCAGAGGAGAGCACCTGGACCGTGACATTTCTAAATTTCGCTTCTTTGTTTTTTTTTTAATTACCTTTTTTTATTGTTGTGTAATTAAACGATGTACAGTGTTCGCGACAGTGCGATCTATACGAAAGAAGGATCAAGTGTTATACGACGTGGCACCGAAACCACGAACTATTAGTTAGGCTCTGTTAATTGAGGAAGTAAGGGTTATCTATGTAAAAAAAAGAATGAAAAAAGGCGCAGAAGAGGAGGGGGAAAAATGAAAACAATGGATAACTTCCAGGTGTCAAAGACGCCATCGTCCAACTAACTTTTAGGAAGATGTAAAAAAACAGAAAGAAACATTCACACGTTCAAAAGACTGTACGAAAGAAGAAAAAAAAACAATTTATAGCCTACAAAACTCAAGATTAAAACAATTATTATTATTACTATTATTATTTCGAGACTTAATGTATAGTAACGGGGCAAAAGCTCGCGGGTAGAAAACATACGCAGGCAGACATGCACTCTATAAATACAAATATATGCATATATGTATAAAGCAAGCGCGAGATAATAATTTTATGCAATCGCGAATGAGCGACGTCTCTGTTATGTCAATGGGACTTTCCCTTCGGAAAAAAAGTACCTCCACGTTACGACATTAAACTTCTGCGCACTTCGTTTTGTCATCTATTTTGCAATATTCAATATTTTTCGCTTCACTTTGTGTATATATATATTTGCATGTGTGCATGCGTATGTAAGCGAGCGTATAGATATATGAACACGTATGCAGGGTGATTGCGAAACTCGTCCAGTAAAAGAGACGAAAACCCGGCACTTTTCAGCGTAGAATATGAATTTTCGACTGAAGGTAGATGGTTGCATGCTGAAAGTAACCCCAATAAAAATTGCCCCTCAACTTGCCCCAACCCTGAGAAATAGGGGTTGAAAACTTGAAAATCGCCGTATCTCGATAATTAATAGCCCGATGGAAAAATGTTTCAAACAAAAGTTGTTTGGAATAATAAAATACGTATAAAGTTATTCAACATCCAATCCCGTATCTTTGAAAATAGCGGCACAAACTCCGCTCGCACACGCATCAATCCCGAATTTTCGAATCGTTTTTGCGCCGCTATTTTCAACGATAGGGGGTTGGACGTCAGATAACTTTATACGAATTTTATTATTCCGAACAACTTTTATTCGAAACCTTTTTTGATCGGGCTATTAATTATCGAGATACAGCGATTTTTAAGTTTTTAACCCCTATTTCTTAGGGTTGGGGCGAGTTGAGGTGCAACATTTTATCGAGGTTACTTTCGGTATGCAACCATCTACCTTCAGTCAAAAATTCACATTCTACGCTCAAAAGTGCTGGGTTTTCGTCTCTTTTTCTGGACTAAACGGGCAGGGACAGAATATAATTCGAAGTCGCAGGGGGAAAAAAGTGTATCCGCGTAAGTCTTATTGATTTCCCGTCACTCTGCGTGTGCACTTTTAGCTTGACACATTCATTCCATGATAAACGAAAACAAAAAAAAATAATGCTTTAAGGGGGTATTTCTCGAAGTGTTTTTTTTAGTCGCGTGTACCGGACTCTACAGAAAGTACCTTTTATCGTTAGCACTAATGTTATTATTTAAAGAAATGAAGAAAAAAAACGAATTGTTCTACTTTTTCGTAAACGTTGCCGTGCTCTGGCCAGCTGTTCGATGGAAGAAAGTTGAAACGCTTGGCTCTTTTTCTCCGTGACAGAAAGACTTTTTTCTCACTGTGTTCACGAAACGTTTACACATATTTATTTAATCTTTTTCCACCGAGATGGAAAAATATTCGATAACGAGTTACTTGTTCTCGGTTTATTTTTTATTTTTTTTTTCACACGAGAGCGTTACGTATTTCCATTATTATTAATGTTGACAGACGAGCCTCTATCCAGCCCCATGATAATACCAGTTCGCGATATAATGGCAGAAAAAATATTACGCGGGAGAAAACTTTACCAGTTGTACGGATAGAGGAGACGATTTATCGAATGAGGAGAATGATAAAGCAACGGTCCATAATGACAGATAAACTCTCGTGTAACAATGAATAGCCGCATATGTATAAATGTAACTGAACTTCGTACACATTTGACACTCATACACGTACATACATGCAAACATAGATATATGTAGATCTTTCACGGAAAAGCACGATTTCCCGCTCCTCCTCGATCGTACATTCGCAAATTGTCCACGTGCCATTGGGCCGAGACGACTGTGGAATGGTACGAGAAAAACGACGCGAGTGTACAAATTGTTACGATTTTTTTTCCTCGCCGTCTACGTCGAGGGGGGTCGGAAAAGCGATTGGTAACTTACCGACAGTTTAGGCTCCTGTTATAATAATCGTAATAGCAAATGTTGCAACAGCCTACGAGGAATATAAAAAACACATACATACACAACACATACGGTATATATAAATTATATTTTACAGGAAATGTACCGATACTTGTGCATTAATATATTGGGATACACGAGACACTTGTGCATGCGTATGATTTTGTATGAACACGCGGGTATTTATATGTGTGTGTGTATATATATATATATACATACACACACACACATATTTACAGGGCTACGGGTTAATCGTCACGACCCCCTGAAACGATTGTACGACATGTTTTCCGCTATCCAGTAACCCAGTAATGCTTCATGCAAAGGTGAACCATTTTCGAGATATTATTATTTTTACAATTTTTTTAAGTCCCCTAGGCAACTTTAAAAATTAATTTGAAAAAACTATTGTATAGAATCAAACCTTTTTATTATTTGTAGTTTAAGGACACAGTAACAAAGAATTATCAACAATGAAATAAGAATAATTATTATACTGGCAGACTTTTGGACCGCTAATTAAAAAATGTTTGCAGATTATTTTTATTTTATTTTTGATAATTCTTTGTTACTGGGTCCTCAAACTATAAATAATAAAAAAGTTTGATTCCCTACAACAGGTTTGTCAAAATTGAATTTTAGAGTTCCTTACCCTCTCACTTCAAAAAAATAATAAACATAATGATATCTCGAAAACGGTTCACTTTTGCATAAAGCATTATCGGATTATTTGATAGCGCAAAACATTTCCTGCAACTCTTTCACGCGATCGTGACCACTAACCAGTAACACTGTGTATGTATATATATATATATATATATATATATATATATATATATATATATATATATATATATATTTGTGCACACGTGTACATACAGAAATATATGTAAACACAAGGGAAAAAAGACGCGTTAAAACATTTATTTATAGGTAGGCTATGATAGATTAATTGTAGGGTATGTTCAATTGAGCAATCCGACTGGAACATACTTTTTTTTTCTCGAGGCTATACGCACGTTACGAAAATCCGAATTGCGTAGTATCCGAACCGGTGATATACGAGCAGAGATAGGCACGTCTCGTTCCTTTGAAAACAACGTTTGTCATTTTTCTTTTTTTTTTCCCACTATCTCTTCGTCTTTTTCTTCCAAACTATTTATTTAGTATCAATTGTATAAAAATTATTATTTCAATCTCGCAATGTACAGAATGCACTTTTTGCTTTCAATAAAAAAAAGACAACAACAAAATTCAGAACAAACATATAACGAGCAAGGGTCTACTACTTTTCCCGAGCACCTGTTCGAGTTTTTCCTTTAGTTCGTTTCGACGAACGCCATTGAAAAAAAAAGAAGGACGAAGAAAAAAAAACACTCGCATTATCGAGTTACGGATCTTGCAGATGTGCGCACTTGTAAATACTGTAGATGCCTTTTATGAAATAATTAATGATAATCATGATAAATCAATGAGACGTGACGAGGAATGCTCGCTTGCAAATTAACGACGACTGCCCATCTCTGTATACGCGATTTTTGTTTTATTCGAGCGCGATTATTACTATTTATTTGTCTCTTCTCGTTTATAAATGCACGGGTGCATAAGCGGAGCAAAAAAGTATGTACACTTCGGTACGAGGGAAAACGATATACGTACGTGTGTATCGAAGTCGGTAGAACGGAGCGGAAATGAAGAAGAAAGAAGCTTTAAATTACGGGAATAAAGGATGAATAACAGTTTTATAGTAGTCAAAGACGCGAAAGAACTGATATTGATAATATTTAAGCATAGACTATTCCCCGAACCCTCGCCCCTTCCAAAAAAAATAACGAAAAAGAAAGGAAAAGAAAAAACAAATTGACTTGTGACTACTGTAAAAATGGCCAAATACGCGGATATTTGTCACCCCTCCGTGGGCGACGGATTCTATGAAAATAATAAATTATTAATGAAATTAATATAAATTGAGGAATATTTAATTGCATATGATATATGTTCGTAGAGATTATTTGATTCATTTTTTATCGTTTTTTAATACATATACATAAATACACACACATATATATATATGTACATATATATATATATGTTTTTTTTTATATTTTCGTTATTATGATTACGTTGTTATTTACACGAATCGAAAGGTGAAGCGTAATGGAAAGAAAAAATTTGAGAATTTGGTTCTCAAGAGATATCGAATTTGGGTCTCGTCGTGTAGTAACAAATCTCGAGGCTGAACGACGAATAGAGATGGCGATAGAGAGGGTGAGAAAGGGAGGAAGAGAGACAGGAATGTGAAGAGAAATTCTATTGAAGGGTTGGCCCATTCATGAGGCGATTGTAGCTTGCTCTTTTTTTTGTGTTTTTGTGAAAAGACTGAATTTGGTTTTTGAGACTATCTAAAAAAATGGCCAAAAAAGTGGCTTTTATATTTAAAGAGAAAAAAAGAAAAATATATATATATATATATTGGCTACAGGCTCGATTTTTTTTAAATGAGTAAAAAAAAAGAATTAAAATCGTACCTGTGACAAAACAAAAATCGTGTGATTGGCCACACGCGATAAATCAATGTCGGACTGATAATTGGACTGATTCGCCCGTATATTGTTTTTTGTTTTTTTTTTTCTATTAGTCGACATATTGATACTTGTATTGGACTGATTGAAATATTTGACTGATGTTACCAAAATGTTAGTAAAATCGGGGCAGCGTCCCCTATGATTAGGTTTAGAAGGAGCAAAAATATTAGGAATGAAAATGAAGAAAATTGATGCGAGCCAGGGACAGAGAGGATGGAAAACCTCGCGAAAAAATATCGCGTCGTGCAATTTTAGAAAAAAAAAAAAAAAAATCAGCTTGAATAAAGAACGAGAAGGATCGGCAGGAAATTCGAGCGATACAAAAGCGTTTCTCGAAGTAGCCTGCGTAGATCTACGAGTAGGCAAAGTATGCGAGAGATCGAACCGTGACATCGATCGCTTTCGTGCGACTATAATTTTTTGTTTTTAATTTTTTTTTCACACATTGCCACCATACTGTATCGCGCAAATAAATGGTCAAGGGTTCACACGAATACACACATACACACGCGCGGAAACACAGCTTTTTTTCACTTATAATCAAATAAAGGTAATATGTAATAGGATTTTCTATAGATACTACGATAACAGGAAGCAAAAATAAAACAAGCACACGTTCGTACAATAGCTTAAAAATAATTCATCCATAGGTCTTATACTGTTTTTCTTTTTTCATTATTTTTTATTATTCTACCGTACTGCGCACTATACGAAAAAAAAAATCATACAACCATACATATAAATAGCAAAGTAACGTCGAGAGAGCAAAGATCACAGAGCAGAAATACATTGGTACCTGCGCGAATATAGATAAAAAAAATTTAATTGATAGACCCGATCGAATTTATTAAAATTATATATTCCTCGAAAGATTGTAAGGGCGAGATGAGACAAACGACGAGAAAACATTACGTACGATATTCTCTCAGGTCGAGGACTAATTTAAATGAAAAAAAAAAAAAGAAACAAATCTTGAGTGACTCACTCAAAAGCGCGCGAATATTCGAAAACGAGTTTAAACGGATACGAAAAAAATGACGATGTCGAGAGTCGAAAAGGAAAAGAAGGAAAACAACACAAACAAAGATCGTTACGTTATCTTGCTTACTTATTATTTGTTATCTGCCAAGGTGTTCTGGTTATAGTATATATTTATTGATGACTATTATAATTATCTATTATTATTATTATTATTTTTAAGCCATGTCAAATGCATTTTAATATATTTTCATTTTTATATAATATGAAATGTACTATTTGGTTTAATAACTTCGCCGTCTTTTCATTTTTTTTTAGATACCTATCGCATCCTCAAAAAGCGTTATTTTCTCGTTTATATCTTTAAGGGTGATTTTTCCTCCACGGGATCGTTGCGTTGTTGGGATGAGACATTTTTTTGACAGCTATCCCATTTTTTAACTTTGCTCGAAAAAAAAGTGACGAGAAAAGCCACTTCTTTTTTTAAGGCTTTTTTCAGAACGCTTTTTCGTTGTTGCTGCCGAAAAATGAGATCTGCCAAAAATAAATTGTTGAACGCGAATGTACAAATTGTGTCGATAATGTAATTTCAGGTTGAAGGTAAGTTCGTTGAACGTATAAGACCTACCGCTCACTGTTGATTTGTATACCGTCCCTACTGTGACGTCAGCCATAAAGTCCTAATTACACGCGAAAACGAACGACGTGATGGGCCTCAATCGTGATGTTCTTCACTCCGCGTTTCTTATCGTCGCGTGAAAAAGACAATTGAATATAAATCGTACGTTCGGATGTTGAGCCCTAATTGATAACGAGGAGGGTCAAAACGACGGCGCGATATCACATATACGTATGGAGATCGTCGAATCGGTCTCTTTCCCCTCTCGCACATCGCATTGTCGTGAAATCTTTACGCATCCGAAAATCGTGTACGTTCGTTCTTTCATTTATCCACCCCGGTCATCTTTCTCGTCCCGCAACGACGCAATCTCTCGTTCGAGAAAAATGTCAGTGAGTTTTCGAGGTAGCAGTGTACTTACGTCAGGCTAATTCGGAATAAAAGTATTCTTCATTCAATCGAGTACCAAGAAAGAATTTAAAAAAAATCATAAATACAATACGCGATGACAATTCTTTTTTTATAACATAATATCTTTCTGTAATAAAAAAAAGAATATATATATTTTTTACAACAGAAGACAGATTGTTAAAAAAATAGCAAAATTCACTCTGCAAAATAATTTTACTTGGAAACTATGTGCAATTTTTTAAGTTCATTTGTGATAATTGACAGTTGTCATGGCAAGGTGTGAATTACGTGGATCACGCGTATAATGTAATATTTATTAATATATCTTATTATCTTTATTATTAATATATCTGTTTAATAATAGATATATTAATAATAATGATCCAATAATACAATTCCGAATAATTATTCATTTTTTTCTCAAACTCATTCGTAACGATTAAAAAAACACAGTGAAAATCAAAATTAAATGCACAAACAAGTTTTTTTTTCACAACACAAATGAATTTAAAATCAGCAAAAAATGTCTAATTTACAGAATAATTTTATTTCGAATGACCATACCATTTTTTCAGTTCGGTCGTAATAATTGACGATTTTCAAAGCGAGGAGAAATTACGAGAATTCTGCCTGATTATCGCCGATGATCTCGAGACATTTCGCCGTTGCTCGACGCTCTCATTCATCCCCCTTCCCTTTCCGTCTCGTAAGATGACGCTCAACGCTATGAAAAACGTATGAATATGTGTATGAACAATGTACATTTATATGTCACTCCTACAGACACCGTGTACACGCACACATGTATACATACATTATTATTATTTTCATTATGTTACGATATACGAAAAGAGGAAGTCGCTGGACGGAGCTATAGATGATAACAGGGGACCCGATGCATATCGTGTCCGTGTATAAAATTCGCGTAATTGCGAAGAGCCTGAAGGAAAGAGTAAAATAAAAATTGAGTAAGCATTGCCTCTAAGCTCTCTCGCCATATATATATATATATATATATATATATATATACATACATATATATATATATATGTATACTGGCGTTTGCGTTATTATTCACTATCGAATTGCATGCTTTAAGTGTCTCCCCGAATGCTCAGTGTGTCCCTCGTCGTCTTTTGTTGAGCCCTCGCATACACGTATATATTTTTTTTATAGTGTATAAAATTTTTCAAAAAAAATACACGACAAAAGTTAAGACTTTTCCTTAACGAGGCATATAAAAATAATATTCATTTATATTATGTTTATCTGCACACATATATTTATACCATCGTACGAAAAAAAATAATAATTTTTCCATTGCGTCGTTTTTCTCTCGATTGATCATACCATATCTTTTTTTATTTATTTTTCTCGGAGTTTGTTTTTTTTTTACTTATTTACCGGTTGTTTATTTCTTTAGTTTGAGTCCGCTTTAAGATAATTTCGCTCCAATCATACTCCTCTCGTGCGTGTATGAATACGTGCTAAGACTTTTGCAACGGACGATTCAAAGTGGACGTGAACGCACACACGTATACGTGTACGTGTGTGTGTACACAACCACTACGTGGTACTTTTTGTCGCACACTGCGTATTCTTTGATTTTACACGCCCGCAGCTTGTGCGAAAAAAGAAAAAGCTCCGCCGCTCCTCAGCCCCACCCCCTCCGAGTGAGTCCTCGCTGGGGCTTCGTCACCCCTTTTTTCTATGCGGCCCAGCAATTTCTTTCGCCTGAAGTTTAATGAGATACGAGAATTGAAGAGAAAAATAAAAGGGAAGCGGAGAAGAAACGGAGATAAACTCGAGAAATTGGATAAAGAGTAATTTTGAAAGAAAAAAAAAAATGAACGCCGCGAGTTTCGGAGCAACGTTGCCCTTTGTTTCCATCCCTCGGGTCACCGTCCAACCGAGCAGGGATTCTCGACAAATACACATATACGTATATATATTTTTTTCTTTTTTTCTTCGCTCGTCATCTCACGAACGAGACTTTTTTTTCATTTTTTTTCGTCAAAAAGTCTTTGCCCGCTTTATTGACTTTTAATTCGTCGGGGTGAGCCTCCCTTTTCATTGGCAAGTCTCACAGCCGACGCGCTGCACCGGGACGAGCGTTTATATCTCGAGAGAAAAGAAGGGAAATGAAAGAAAAGCCTCGTCGTGATTTCCTTACGTCGAAAGATGGACGGGATCTCGTCACTCGACAAAACATATTCCCAAGGGATGATCACGAGGAAGGACAACTCCAAACAAAATCCGAGTCCACAACTCCAACCCCCCCCCCCCCCCACAACCCTCCACTGTATTATTTCCCTGCTACGAGCGTGACATCGAAAAAGGAAAATTCACAATCTTTTCAACCGAGCGTATAATTATCTTACATTCGCGGGAACGACACAAAGCAATCGCGAGGGGGAGAGAGAGCTAGGGGGGCAAAACGATGGGGCCGGAAAAAGAGGGTGAAAATCGCTGGATATGAAAAAAAAAAATGTACGACAGAGGGACGTTTCGTAGAAATTGACAGACGCAAGAAAAATAATGAAATATTATGAAACTGCGCTAGAAATGGGCCATAGAGAGGGAGAGGGAGAGAGAGAGAGAGAGAGAGAGAGAGAGAGAGAGAGATCACGACATGTCAGGAATTTTTTTTTTTTGGTGGTAGGTAAGTGTGGGGTGTTGCATGAGGTGCATTGTTGTGTTTCAGTGCTCGCCTCCATGCCAGGGCTGACATTGAACTCGCTGAACACGCCGTCTGCCAAGAAGCTCTTCACCTGCCAACTGTGTGGCAAGGTGCTTTGCAGCAAAGCATCGCTGAAACGTCACGTTGCCGACAAGCACGCCGAACGACAGGAGGAATACCGATGTGTCATCTGCGAGCGGGTCTACTGCTCGCGAAACTCCTTGATGACCCATATCTATACCTATCATAAGAGCAGACCTGGCGACATTGACATTAAGTTCTTTTGAAGGTTTAGATAAGGTAGGGCCACGCACACGAACAAAAAGAAAACTTGGAATCGAAAAATCAATTTGAACAAAAGACAAACAACGGTTTTACTTTATTTTCTTCCACGTTGTATTTTTTTAATTATTTTTTTGTACTCTTGTTTGACTTAATTTGGATTCTCTCTCTCATTCATCATCCGAAGGATCGCCTGTTATTTTTGTCCCGATTTTAACATGCGATCGATCAGCCTCCCGTCCTCAAGCTTTTTTTTTTAACCATCTTCTCACTCCGTCTAATATCTATCCGAATGGCTCTCACTTTTTTTCCGCGATGGGGATATTCTACGTGTGATTTCTCTTGGACATCCTGAATTTGGGTTGCGCCGCGAGTGCATGACTAACAGAAGAAGATCCAAAACTACCGCACGTCGCGTCACTTTGGCCCTGGTCGAGAAAAAGAAAGTCCATTCCGATCGAACGTACTTTTTTTTTACGCGAATCGAAGATTGTCCTGATCGAGTTTGGATCATTTTGGGCACAGAAATGTCTGAGAATTCGAAAGCGAGTAGCAGACTTTTTTTTTCTCGATGTTTTTTTTTTGTTACACCAATCCTTGTTCCTGAAGCAACCTTTCACGTACAATCCACAGATCGATTAACACGAATGTACTGCGAATGGACTTCGAAATCTTCACCCAACTTCGCCTCACTCCATTTTTATTTTTTCTTCTTTTTCGAAATGTATTCTTCTTTTTTTTAATTTTACTTCGCAACGCATGCATGGGTCAATTAATCGGAGAAGCTCACGTTTGTGGAATGGCAGAATGACGATGCACATACATAAATCGATCTGAGTCGACACCGGATCGCTCAAAAAATCCTTGGAAAAAAAAGACATTTTGTAGGCTATCGTGTCGCGGCCGAGTTACGAGAGAGCACTCTCATCAATGCCGGAGCAGCCGATTTTTTAGGATAACAGGGCTTCGTCTTGTGCCTTTTTCCAAGCAGAAGAAAAATCAGCCACAATAATGTTAATTACAATTACGATAACGAAAAGTAACGAAGAAAAGAATCGTACTGTTTACGCTTCAGGCTCCCAAATAACTAATCCAAATCCTCGCCTCGATTGTCTTTTTGATCGTTTTATTCAGTTGGTTATTATTTGTTTTTATTTTACCGATTTGTCGTTGCTGATATTATTGTTAATGTTGTTATTATCATACACGTTCTCAGTTGCTTTCGTCGTGTGATCGTGTATGGGCTTTTGGTGTTTCGTATCGTCTGCATGGCTCTCGCTTCTTTTTTTTTTACCTCGTTCACTCTGATCTCTTTTCCTTTCAGACTGTCGCGACTGCAGCAATTCCGGACCTTATTACTAACAATTATTCTCACAATCTCACTCACTCTCTCGCTCTCTTTCACTTGCTAACCAGTTTTTTTTTCTTCACTCATCGTGCACGATTTAATAACGCGCTGTGGCAATTTCTCATCGTTGAATAAACAAACAAAAACACAATAAAAGCATGACGCAAATTTCTCGCTTTTCTCACCGTCCCCACTGATATTTCTCGGCTCCTCTTTGGTCTACAAACTCGCGGAATCGGCGATACATTTATTTTTAAATCGCATGATTTAATTTCCGGACAAGGATGTACAGGGTGTCAGGAAGGTCGGTGCGAAGCCTTAAGGGGGTGATGGGTCACCTCGTTAGGAACATATCTAACTCAGGTTACCTTAGTCCAAAGTCTGAGGATTTCGAGTTATCATGGTAAGTATGATTTTTTGGAAAATATCCCACAATTGGATACTAACTCGTTTACCTCTTATGTTAAGGCAATTTTTTTTAATGGCATTAACATAAGAGGTATTTTTATTTTTCGACAAGTTTTTTATTATTCAACACGTTTCATTTAGTTAGTTGTGTGGTTACAGATGATTGTATTCGTGTTTGTCGATTGAATACACATTAAGGGGTCTTCTCACTTTAGACGCTAAAAAAGGCTATTTTCATGATTATTTTAAAAGGTTTATATTTTAGATATTGATATAAAAGTTGTTACACTTAAGGAACCATCACAGTGTGTCCGCCCGAAAAGTAGCCGATTTTCGCGATTTTTTTAAGGTGGATAGGATAAGCTAATCGGTCTATTATATATATTTTAATATATTCTAATATTCTAAATTTAATTCTAATATATATATTTTACAAATTGAAGCACCGATAAAGAATACAAAATGATTTTTTTATTTCTTTATTTATTGTTTGACATTGTTTTTATTTGCGGAAAATTGCGTGGAACAAAAGTGGTGTCCCATGGTGGCCAGGATTGCGGCCGCAAATTTAATCTGAATCGAAATTTTAAAAATGATTATTAATCTGTGGGAAAGCCGATGTTCCTATGGAGGTTTTTTTTAGTGAAATTTGAAAAAAATGGCGCCGGTTTGAACAAGAAGTATCAACTTTAGCCTCCTTTTCGACAGTTTTTCGTAAAAAAAATGGGAAAATTTCAAAAGAACAAAAGCTTCCATAGCAACATAAGGAATGACGTGAAAAATGTTCTGTCAAATTTCAAACGGATAGCTTGAAAACTTTTCCTTTGAGAGCGGCCTCCGTTTTGAAAAACACCATTCCGAGAAAAACGCTTTTAAAGTTCTAAGAAAGGCTTAACTTTTGCTAAGAAAGGCTGTAGCGACCGAAATAATTCAAATTTCGATCTAAGAATTGGACACACCGTTTATAACTGTGTATACTATCGGATAATGCAACAAAAACAATCGATTTTTTGAAAATTTTACACTGTGATGATTCCTTAATCAATACTCTTTCGAAATACATTCAATTTTTTTTTTAATTTACTCAAGTCTCTTTTTATAGACGAAAATGGAAGTTAAAAAAATGTCCTAAAAATAGTAGGTATGCGCTGTTGATGAAATTTCGGAGATAGATCATCCGAAACAAAAAAATCAAACGGTTTTAGATTCAGTATGTTAGTGGCTATAGCGCTTATCATACGATTTTTCATATATGCAAAAATAACAAAATGGCGGACATAAAAAAGCATGTTTTTTTTCAACGATTTTGGCACCAAAAAAATTAGTGAATATCAAAATTTAAAAAAATCCTTGATATGCGCTATAGCTATAATTGTAAAGAATATGTGGTTAAAATTTCATAAGGATCGGTTCAGTAGTTTCGAAGATTTTATCAACGAGCCGTTGAAAAAAAGTTTGTTTGGGTTACATAAATACCTAAAAAAAATGTTAATGTATTTCGAAAGTGTATTTATTAATTCATGAAAATAGCATTTTGTTAGCGTCTAAAGTGAGAAGACCCCCTAAACTAAGACGCAAATAAGTTTTTAGTTACCAATTATTGTCTGTTTGAATATTATGAACGAGTTGGTACCTAATTTTGGGAAATTTTCCGAAAATCATACTTACCATGATAACTCGAAATCCTTAGATTTTGGACTAAGGTAAACTCAGATAGATATGTTCCTAACGAGGTGACCTATCACCCCCTTAAGGTTTTGCATCGACCTTCCTAACACCCTGTATATATAAAATATATATATATATTTTTTTTCATCGAGACTCGAAGACAAATGTGATATTTCCAATTGCTGGGGCGTTCAATCCGTAGATATTGAAATCAATGGCTCTTTAAAGGGTTACTTTTTACTAGTAGGTGCAACGCTTTAATTGGAAATACAACATTTTTCTCGTATTTTCAATACGATTATCCTACTCGTCAAGTCATCACGGATATACACGAATTTGAGGAAGTTTCGACCGTGTAATCGGGAAATCGAGAATCAAGAATGGTTCGTACATGTTTTTTGCTGACGGAGGTGAGTCCCATTTAAAATGCATCGGCGTAATATTGAGGATGGACGAACGAAAGAGCTGCTCGCAAAAAGTGACTCGTTGAATATTTGATATTACGTCCACCCAGAACAAAGATCTAATCAACTAGATTCGTTTCTTCGATCCTTTCTTAAGGCCTTATATACCTTTGCATCGTCGGAAAACAAAGCCTTTTGGGATTCGTCGTAATCTACGTGAGTTTTGCTAGCGAAGTACAAACGATTATTAGAAAATATGGATTTTTGCAATTTAGCACCATTTGAAAAAAAAATCGCATTCTCGTATAAAAAAAACGGCTTTAATTGCTTTATAAAAACCGTAATTGTTAATCGATCGTAAAAATCGTGTGGAAAAACGCGTTTAAAGATGCAAAACCATTTTTCTACACATCTTAAAATTTGGTTTACAACTAAAATAACTTTTGTCTATCATTTTCGGGATGTTTATGCATCATTTAGGTCAATCCAAAAATCGATACATTTTTTTCAAAGGTATATAAGGCCTCAATTAAAATGTTACTAAAGTTACGTCAATTCAAACTTTTCTCCATTCAATTTTATTATTGAAACGTTTCATTTCAAGTAGGATTCTTCGTGTAAATCAAGATTCATTTGACATCGATTAGTGATGAATTTTTTATTTGTTCCTGATAATTCTCATACGATACTGAAAAATAACATATTATTTAGTCGCATAGACGATCCGCGTCTATTTCACTTTTTATTCGTAACAACTCGAACGTTCGTAGACGTACTTTGAACGCGTACGAAAAAAATTGACATTAGAATTCAAGGCGTATTCAGTGGATGCCAATAAAGACGTTTTTAATTCGGACATATCTTTTATAAATTAAAAAAAATTATTTCGAAAGAAGCTGCGTTTATTTAATTGGAATATGCATACTACTAACCAAGAATACTTTCATCCAAGTAAAAAAATACATTCCATGCATTTTTTTCAAATATATTTACTTTAAACATCAAAAAAATAAAATTAGATTAAAAGAATAATAAAAATAAATTCTCTGGTTCAGATTCTCATAAAACGAAACCCCTAAATTCAGAACAGACAAAATAATTCCTCATTCTCAGCAAGCTTCGATAATTTTTCACTGGCCTAAATTCTGGATACAAATTCTAGCCTCAAATTTCGACTGGACATAAATTCTAACCTCAAATTTCGCAGTCCTCGTTAATGCGTCGATGCCTACAACTGATCTTCCCCATAACGCCCACACTTTCGATCCGACTCCTTATCGTCGACTCGGGTAAATCTACGCAATCGACCGATCGCACTGGCGAACCTTCCTCACAAATATCGCGCACGACGTAATTTCGCCTCACAGGTGGAACAAAAAAACGAACAAAAGTATAAAAAATAATTGAGGCTAAAGGAAAGAAGAAAAACGAAGAAAAAAAGAACAAATGTGTTTTGCAGGTACGGGCAATGGGATGCATCCGCCGACGACGCCTCCCGCTGCCGTGTACCAGATTCCACCGCCTACGGGTGGCGGTATGAACGAGCCCCAGGAATGTCCCTACTGTCAGCGCAGTTTTTCCTGCTATTACTCGCTGAAACGACACTTTCAGGACAAGCACGAGCAATCGAACACCCTTTACGTCTGTGAATTTTGCAATCGTCGTTATCGTACGAAAAATTCACTCACGACCCACAAGAGTCTTCAGCATCGTGGCTCGAGCGGCATGCTCAAGAGGCTACTGAAAACATCGGCAATTAAGAACGTACTCGCGCAGCATCCGCACATGCAGCAGCAGCCGCAATGAAAGTGGCTAACTTTTCGTCGCCCGATAAGCGACAACCTCATCGACGATCTTTGCGATTATTCACGTCGAGCTATGCACAATTATCGTCACGATTGATCCAACGATCCGAATCCAGATTTATCTTCCGGAGAGAAAAAAAAAACTGTTC
The DNA here is from genome assembly GCA_944452715.1 of Ophion slaviceki. Taxonomy (NCBI): domain Eukaryota; kingdom Metazoa; phylum Arthropoda; class Insecta; order Hymenoptera; family Ichneumonidae; genus Ophion; species Ophion slaviceki. The sequence goes on along the minus strand of OX101788.1, from coordinate 6,900,723 downwards.
TCCGGTGTGAAAAAGAAAACAATGGGAAATGGGATTCCAAAACGCGCATTTTGGGGATTGCGATTTAAACGAGTGCAGGATCGATAGAGAGAGAGAGAGAGTGAGAGAGAGAGAGAGAGAGAGAGAGAGAGAGAGAGAGAGAGAGAAAGGTGAAAAAAATTCGCTCCTGACAGATCCAGTTGTTCGTGACAACGAGGACCAACTGTCAAACCTAAATATAACGAATGTACCATAAAAAAAAACGAAGAAAAAACAAAACACGTAGAAACTCCCTCGGCTCGATCAGCCTGCGTGAAGAATCGGATATTCGCGTGTTCCCGACGTACGATCGAAGCAAAAAACAAAAACAAGCGACACTGCTTATCTTTCTTTCCAATCAAATTAACCTTTTTGTTTTCGTCAAGACTGCGCTAAATCCAAAGAATAATGGAAACGAAATTGACTGAGAAATTTTACGAGAGCGAGAGATAAAGAGAGAGAACGATAGATGCAAGGAAGAAAAAAATACGATGAGAACATTGTTTTATTAATAAGCTTAACCAAACGTAAACGAACAATCGGAAACATTCCATTTGATCTCGGCGGGAGGGAAGAAAAATGTTGGTGCGAGGGAGGGATCGCGTAGGAGAGGATGAAAATTCGTTGATCGCGTGAATTGTGCTCGCGAATGGAGGCGATACGTGTCCCCTTTCAATATTTTGATAACTCCTCCAGTTATTCATATATCGATGTACTTTCGACGCGTTATCGTTGAACCCGAGGACGAACGCTGCTGAACTTTCGATCGACCAAAATAACGAATTAAGGAAAATTAATCGGTGGGCAAGAAAAAGCCGGCTAAATTCATCGACGCAAGCAGACTGTGCGTTTTGACGAAGGAGTGAGGGATGGAGGCGAATATGTCAATGACTTAGCGAGGAGAAAAAAATTTACGGCTGCGAAAATGAGAGCGTGGGCGTTAACGTTCGTGTAGTAACGAAATAATGTGGCCATATATATATATGAACATTCGTAAGTCGAAATGAAAAATTGATGAATAAAACAGTTATCGTCTTCTTAGGCCTAAGTGATGTGCGAAAATAATATCGAAATTCAATTACGAAATCTAATGTGCTCAAATACAACAAAGTTTCACGAAAACGAGAAATAAAACGATAGTTAGCGAGGATGTGAACAAAAAAAAAAACCGAGGCAAAAAATCACGGAGAAGTGAACGCGGTGCAGGTGAAAGAGGATGGGGGAGGGGGAGAGGGTAAACGTAGATTCAGCGGACGTGTAAAGGTGAAGAAAAATAAAACGGTCCATCATGCGCGCTAAGTACAGACTATATTTTTAACTGTTGAAAAAAAAAAGTAAAAAAAAAGTCACGATATTTTGAACTTTGTAAATAGGATATATTATATTCGTAACGATACGCCGATGACGACGGAACAATCCTCGATCAGAATTTTATAAGAATCCACTTTGGCAAAAGCTCCGAACAGTTTAGTGAGTTTGTCCTTATCTTTTGAGTGTCGAAGAAACGATTGTCTACGAAATAGGAGGAGAAAAAGAAAACCTTTCACGATAGCAGTATATCTAGTTTTTTTTTTAACCGATGCATCTCGGGATCGTCGTTTATTGGTGGATTTTTTTTGGGGAGAGGCTTCCAATCCTGTGAGACGTTGGTTTATCCGCAACTTATTGGCGAGCCGGACGGTGGAAAAAAAAACAAATCGAGGGAACAAGAATTTAATGAAAATCGGCCCTACGTTCGATCCCCTCTGTTTTTCCATTAAAGAGTTATGCTTATTTTTTTTTTGTTTATTGGCAAGTGTGCAATACGAAGAACGTGGGAAGATCGTTCGAAATTCGGACAAAAGTGTCGATTCGTTTTTTCCCTGTTCGAACATTCATTAATACTTATGCTTCAATTTTTACAAAGGCTTTTACACACTTTTGGAACGCCAAAAAAAAAGACCTACAACTTTTTATTCGACCGCCATTTGTGCTTATTTTCTCGTCGTTTTTCCTCCGCGTACGAGGTCATTTAATTCCGAATGTTTTTGACATTATTTCGACGTTTGTCTTACGTCGCGCGGAAGAAGAAGAAAAGATAAAAATGTTTTTTGTTTCGTTAATCGTTGAAATTAGAATCATTTCCGGCAGCTCGTTTCCCTGCTCGTTCCTTCATGCTACGAGACATCCCTGTTCACGAGATCAGATATATACGAAAATCCGTTCGCAGTTTACCATCACGCGTGCCTTCCACTATCCTGCTCTCCAATTATACCAGGCCCTACTGAGGAAGGACAAAGGAGTTAATATGTACAAGCTACAAACGACGAACAAAAGGAAAGAAAACGAAGAAAAAACCCTGAGAAAAAGAAAAATGTATCGTTGGCCAAAAAAAAAACGTATTCAGGTCTGAAAATCAGTGTAGTGAGGAAGGGAGAAAGAAATCGACGTTTTATTCGTAAGCTACGAAGAGGGTTATGAAAAAAAGCCATTTTAACTAACGAGCAAGTACAAATTATTAAGAGAAACAAAAAAAAAAACGAGAAGTTACGACTAAATGTATCTTAGATTTCGTAGTAGGCAAGAGAGAGACAGAGAGAGAGAGAGAGAGAGAGAGAGAGAGAGAGAGAGAGAGAGAGAGAGAGAGAGAGAGAGGCAGAGGAGAGAAAGAGAAAAGGGAAAAAGTAACAATCGTATTTTAACGACAGTTACGCAAGAACGAAAAAAGAGTGGAAGAAAGGTTTTCTGACATATCCTCGAATCGCGAAGTATACCATTTGAAAAAATGAAAAAAAAAAAGAATTATACGACTTTAGAATTAGGCGTCTTCCCGAAGTTGTTCTTCACTTTGCGGGAATGCAAATATTTGTGTCAAAAAGGACTTTTCAAGGTCCATATTATAAAATTGTAAGTGTAAGAGGAAGAAAGAAAAAAATTAACAACAAAAAAACATTCTATATCCCTTCGAGGCGTTGCGACGACACAATGTGGATAATTGACTAAAATTGAAGAACGAAGAGGAAAAAAAGACAATTGAATCGTTCCGTGCCATTTGTATACAAAAAAAAAACCAGAGGGAGAAAAAAAATGTCGATCCTTTGATCGTGTACGAACGGAACGTGTCTGTAGAGAAATTGAACCTAGTCATTTTCGGAAACTTCTGTAATTCTGTGATAAGAAAGATGCGCTGGAGAAAATAAAATCGCAAAAGAAAACCAGCAAGGGAGGATATTTGCTTGACGCGTTACGCCACATTGTGTCAAAATCGAAGCAGCCAGCAAACGCCTCGAGGAAAAGAACGAAATGAGGGGGAAAAAAAAACATTGAATAACGATATTGGGAAATTCTGTGATGTTCTTCAGTTGGTATACTAGACGCTAAAATTGCGAATGTTATTCGAAAAAAAGTATACGGAAATTACATGAATGTTTAGTGTTGTGAGAATAGTTCGTAATGGCGAAAACCTTTCATCGTGATTAAGGTGATTCGAGAAGGTGCGCGAGAGTCTTGGCTGCTGATCAGATTGGACGAAAAACTGACGATTGTTGAAGTTAGTTTTTTTTTTTGAATTTATATTGAAAAAAAAGGTCGAAAATTAATCTTCCAAATTTGTGGACGAACGTGTCAAATGTCGAACGTCGGGAGATCAAACGTGCCGGGCTAGTGTTACGAGTACACACAATTAAATTGATTCTCTAAAATTAGGTTTTTTTTTATCGAGCTAGATATTAATGACTCGCTACGATGCCAAAATTCGAAATTTTCTAATTTCTTTTCGCGTCTCATTTGACCGAAATCCTGTCAATTGATAGAAATTATTGAATATTTTTTAATTTTAATTCCTTAACTTCGATAAAAATGAATCAACAATCAATTGAGAGTCGAATATGATTATTGATAAATTAGAGGGAAAAAATGTGTAACTGGAGTACGAGTTTTTTCCGAGAGTGATCAGCTGCCTAGACTTTTCGTACGCAACAGGTACAGGTTTCATTGACATATCTTTCTAGGATGAGCATCGCTTCGACATCCGTTCAAACGCATATTTTTTTCTTTCAAATAGAACGAGATTACGAAGTTGAAGGGAAAAAAAAAAGAAACGAAAAGTTCATTCTAACGTGCCAACTTGTTCGAAAAAAGGGTACTCTGCCATCTGTCCAAGAAACGTAGCCAGGAAGGTGATTAAAAAAAATTAACGGTGTGGCATTCTTAAGGAGGGGAAAAATATTAACCGGGGAGAAAAACAACGCACTTTACGAATTTCAATGCATGCATTTTATTTTCGTTTTTTTCAACGCTGTACTGAAGTCCAAGGAGGGGAAGGGGGAGCTGGGGGGGATAACAAATATTTTAAACTATATATTTTTATTTGCACTCTTGTATATCATAACATGTATATACATACAATAGGAATATCGGTAAGGAATATATATATATAGCGGGAGAGAAGGAGAGTGAGAGAAAAAAACGTCAATGAAAAGAGATCGACTGGCAAAATCGTGAGAGCCATTTCGTTGACAATTAATTGCTAATTAATGTCCAAGTCTCTCGATATTTCATTATTTCCGATCTTTTCGTTTCTTTTGCCTTGCTTTTCATTGGTAAGGGTCTTGAACTTTCTCGAACGATAAAAGTACCGGAAATCAGGGATTATTTTTTCTTTTCTTTCTTTCTTTTTTTTCTCTCGATGCACGCAAATTTGGTGAGAGCCCGACGAATTTCTTCCAAGCAAAACTGACCGACTTGGTTGGTACGAATTTTTCTACTTCCAACAATTTTCCTTCCACGATGACGCACGATGTTTGAATAGATGAAAGAAAAATGAAATAGTGGGGGGTCGTTTTAAGTGAGGCGAGGGGATTTGGGGACGGTTTCGATTTATTTGAATTTCGAATTGACACGGTAATCGACGAGAGCTCAATTTCTGAATTTTTTCCTTTTTTTTTTCATAGCGCTGTGACGGAATACTTTGATACGTTGAATTTATCGAATTATTACTTTCGAGAAGGCTGATTTTTATATGATTACGAGAAAAAAAATAGAATAAAAAAAAAACGAAAAAAAAAAAATTAATCTCCAATGTAGCGAAGGAGAATCGAATTAACACGAACTTGTTTCCACATTCGTTTTGTTTTATTTTTACTTTTGTGTCTTTCGTTCCTGACTGTGGGGAACGTATATAATCGACTGATTAGGCTGTTTTTTTCTTCATTTATTGGTTTTAAAGTTTTCTTGTTCATGTGATATTGTTTTACCAAAGAATATTGAAAAATTCGTCGAAGCGTTCTCGTTCGGCTCGACGCGCGAGGGCGTCGATCTCGCGAAGTTCCTTCGAAAAAAAAAAAGAAATTACGTAAGAATTCGCAAAGGATCGATTCGGAAGGGGAACGAGAGCTGCGAGCCTCGAGAACGTTGCGTATCTTTTCATTATTGAACACGTCGAGGTTTAAAAAGCAAAGGAAAAAACGGAGAATAAATTTTTTTAGTTTAAAAACAACAACAAAAAAACCAAAACTTAAAACGAAACAAGCTACGCGTAAGGGGGGGGGGGTGCAAGCTGCACAAATGCGAAGAGTGAGAGAGATTTAAAAAAAAACGTGAAGATGTCAAAAAAAATGTCTTCGAAACGAAAAAGTTTAGGGATGTGATTAACGAGGAAAAAAAAGGAGGAAAAACTTGTGGCGAAATTGTCGAACATAGGAGAAAGACTACTTAGATTTATTTTTATTATGTCTTCAAAAAGACTTTAAATATAATATTTATATCGTGCCATAATTAATATTAACGAACCTTAAGTATAAATTAATTGTTACGGAAAGTTTTTAAATCTATTGGAAGGGAAAATTGCAAACGAAAAAAAATGGAAAAAAGTATATATATATAGATCACTGCTAGCTATCGATAACCGATCGTAATGGTAATTATGCAAAAGAGATGGGAGGACGAGAAAAAAAAAGAAACTGCGAAAGAAAATTGACTTTCACCGTAACGCGAACGAGAAGATATTACAATTTTATGTCGTCTGTCACGTTGGCCATCGCAATGACCAGATCTCGGGAAAAAATAAACACAACGACACAACAATTTCGACGACGGAAAGTATCGTGAGAGTTGACGAGGGTATAAACTGAGACAAAAAAAACACGTCTTTTTTTCCCAAAAATTTCGTGAAAATTGGACCAAAGTTCGGTTTCGGAAGAATTTTATCACTTAGCCGATAAGTACGTATTTTACGTATGTGCATGTGTGAGTGAGAGAGCGAGTGCGTGTATCGATTTCGATCTGTAAAATCGTACGAATTCGCGTATCTGAAAAACTTCCCGAAATCCTCTCTCATGTACGATTTTCGTTCACGTGACCCCGTTACAATTAATTACGGCGATAAAAAACAAAAGTCCACGATATTGTGCTTCGTCAAAGTGCATCGTACGGCAAGATTGTTCGCTGCGCACCCGTGCTGCGAAATCGCCGGAGGGAGGGTGTTAAAGGGGGAAGAAAAATCACCGTGCAAACTGTTGTATGTCAATTGAGTGAAGTAGATTAAGTTTTCTTTTTTTTTTAATTCATTTTTCGATCTTAAAATCGTTCAACACCGAGAGAAGTGGATTTGTCGAAGTTCAACACGAAAAAAAAACCATCTTGATAAATCGAAATTTCGAATCGCGCGAATGTAGCTAAAATTTCATCTCTGACTTGCTAATATGTATTTTCGTTTCCACCCAATGAACAGAGGTCTCGTACGATCGAAGGAAATTTATTTATTTCATCCAAACTCGATCGAATCAATTGCTCTCGGCAAATAAATTAAGAGGTTGAAAGTTATTGCGTAATTTCGAAGCAATGGGGAAGACGTAGAAGAAGAAAAAAACACATCTCAATTCTCACATTTGTATCACGCGATCATTTTATTTTCTTTCAGTTTAATTAACCTACTGTACTATATTAATTTTTGTTTAATCTGCACCTTGTCGTATCGTCGTATTACACTTATTTCGCGTGTGATTTACGCGGCACACTCGTAAACGCGTTCGTTTACTCTCAATCCAACTAATATCAATTTATATTTTACTCTTCGAATCGAGACGCAAACCAATATCTAATACTTTTCTTCTGTTTTATTCCACTTGCTGTTTCTATCTGACGATCTTTGTCATCGCACGATTACATGTAGATTGGTGTACGAAAAAAAAAAAAAAACTTACGTACGTGTGAATAATACGTTATTATTATTATCATCATTATTATTATTATTGATAATCTATTTTTTTTTCTTCTTTTAATCGCGATACGATGTATTGCATGCACACGTTTGTTTATCGGCAATTATACGTTTTAAAAAATCGAGGAGGAACGTTTCAATGTGAAATTAGTCTATCCGTGTACGATATAAAAAAACGTGACGTCGACGCGTTGTGTTGATTTTTTTTATGTACATACATATACATATCTATACATACATATTACTATGTAGGCATATTCCTTAAGGTACATCCTTCCTTCTCGATTTTTTAAATTATTATTATTATTATTATTATTATTATATTCAAACTATAGTAAGCCAGTTCTCAAAGTGATTGTTGAAATATGTTTATGGGAACTTGTCGATTACTTATTACTATTATTATTATTATTATTATTATTATATTATTGGTATATTAATATGCTATTATATTATATTGCAATTATTATTGATGTTTATGTTTGTTTCTTCAAAATTCATCAAATCGTAACATCGTACACTTTGTCAAGGGGGGGGGGGGGATAAACGGATATCAACGGTAACGTCCTTGCGTTTGAACGATTGATTCGCATACGAATTTATAAAGAGCGTGGCGTGAATCGCACAATCGACGGTGCAACAAAAGCTCCGATGTATGTGCGCGTGCGAGCCGAGTACTTGTGAATATTGGGTATAGCGGAGCGAGAGGAAAAAAAAACGGAAAAATAAAAAAAAATTGATGGAATAATATTCTTACGCGGAATAATTTTTGTTTATTTTACGCGAGCGATGCGGAGCGGTCTGTAATTAGTCTGTACAATTGTCGTATAATTCGCGAGTAAGGGCGAAACGGAAAGGGGGGAAAAAAGTACGATGAGGAAGGGGGACAATGCAAATTTAGTACGAGCTCATACCATCTCATTGCGATTAACACGGTATTTTTTTTTTCAACGAGCGATTGTTAACCCTTGCGATAAAAAAAAAAGTACACACGAACACACACCCGCACATTTAATGGAAATAAAGATTTAAAAAAGAACGGACAAAAAAAAATCTGTGGTAAAGTAATGCGCATCGGGGATCGCGTGATCTCACACGTGCACATTGCGATCCGAATAATGTAAAGATGAAGAAAAAAAATAGGAAGAATAAAGATGAAAAAAAAAGTAACAAAGTGCAACACGCTGCCTTGCTGAACAGTACAAGTACAAAACGAATACAAATACATAAAAAAAAAAAACGGAAGAAGAAAAAAGCATGTCTTCGAATTAACGAAAGCATAAAAAAAAGTAAACGATTCTGGTAGTTAAGGAATTCAAAAGAGACGAAAAAAGAAACGGAATACTTTTAATTCTAAGGTACGAAGGAATAAACAAACAAATGAAACGAAAACTTTTGGTAGTAACGACGATCGGTCGTAGAAAGCGTGAAAGAGCGAGAGTTACGTCACAAATACCTCAATTGCCGAGATCTCAGTTTTGTTTTTGGCTCTTTTTCTACCGTACGCGATGTGAAGAATTTTCTTTCCTTTTTGTCGAGATCCGTTCCTGGAGTACGGACACGTAGAGTAGCGACACGTTGCTGAAATCTACACTGCCATAATTCACGAAATGAATTTGCCGTTCTCTTCCAAGTTATATACGAAGGGGGGGGGGGGGTGTTACGTGGAAGAGCACATTTTTGAAATTTTCTTCGAGAGTCGTTCAAATCTCGAGGTTTTCCACCCAAGAAGTTCGAACTTTACAAGCTTCCCAGCAGCCGTGTAAAAAATTACGAAATTCGTTGCTCAAATTCATTTTTGACTTTTTTACCCACAACTCGAATTACGATTAAAAAAAGGTACAAAAAATTGAAAAAGGTTGTTAATTAAAGAGCACACACTTTTATCACATTTAATACATCACTAAATAATAAAAATAAACATTTTTCTCTTTTTTTAAACATCTTTATCTCTCCACATTATTATTAATTTCCGGTGTGCACTCACTCATCCGGGCACCTCTTAAAGGACTTCCTAAAAATATCGATATCTTTTTTATACTCTGAACATCCCGAATCTCCGAAGAAATTTCATTCAGGGACTATTTTTTACTTTTTTTTTTAACGAATCAAACACAAGTGCGAAAAATCAGAATTAATTGTCAGAATATTCCCGATATTTGAACAAGGAGTGAGGAAAATTTTCAAAAATTGGTCATTCCCGTTGACGCGGAAACGTCCCGAATAATATACATTGTGAGGTGTACGAGGTCGTGGGAAAATCGCGATGCACGCGTGAAAATTTTTGCTCGTATTAACGTCTGAGTCTCGGCAATAACAGATTCTCATCTGAGCTACAATAGTTTATTGTACTTATGTCTTGTACATTATCAACATATATATATATATATATATATATATATATAGACCCACATATACACATATATATATATAATAGCGCGAAAATAACAATAATGGGTAAGAACGCTTTGCCGAGCGCTAATCGACAAGCCAAGAGACCGCGGGATCGCTTAATTACGTGTGTAACACACACATATATATCTCGACTTGATGAAATTGTGTATGTACAAATTGCATGCAGATAGCCATATCATGATATTTTGCAGAATTTACTCATATATTTATATACGAACGAGAACGAACTCTTGAACAAGAAAAAAAAAAGAAAAAAAAAACTACTGTTTTTTAAAAATGGAAATCGTCATTCTTGTAACATATCCAAAACCGTTGATTCTTTTTTTATTCGTCCAGTCAGTTGGCCCGCGACGTGAATTGTTTTTTTTTTCGTTCTCTTTAAAGATTGCGACAGCGATTTGCTCGCGATCGAATAGCTTCTGTCGCTTATTCGTTGCTACATTGTTCGAGTGGCGATTCCACCTTTCGCGACTATGGCGACACTTGCATATACGAATGTATATGTACGCAGTCTTTTTATTGCACTTCCGGTGTCAACTCGATCGAAAAAAAACGCCCACAGACACGAAGAAACAAATAAACAATAATGAAAAATTTCATATCGCAATAATGACGTAAGAAACTTACGGTAATGAAGCATTCCAAGTAGCGATGAATACACGAGACCGGAATGTACATATATCATTAAATTCACGATGACTCACACTGCGGAACTGCGCAAACAGAATTTGACGAAAAATAAATAAAAACCGGTCGAATGACATGACGGTATGAACAGCAAAATGACTTAAAAAAAAAACTTGCGCAGGGTGAATAAAATGCATGAACGTGTGCGATGTAACGAAACCGAGGTAAGAATTATTTACGTTGATCGAGTGGAGGATTATATAAATACGCGACGATTGGATGATTGGCATAAATCACGAGCGCGCATCCACCCACATCTATAGACTAATTAATATATTAATTATAAGGTGTAATAATAATAATAATAATAATAATAATAATATATACGTACATACATATATATATATAATTATATATTATGAAATAAGTGTTTATTCGCATTTTTAACACGATAAGAAATTATTATTATAAAAATTCAATAATAGTTGTTGGTGTAATATTATGAAATAAATCTTTAATTATAGCAAAAGAGGACTGATTATTTCTCACAGAATCGTCGATTGACAGTCGAATTCGTACTATTGCATTTCTATTTGCACAGCTCGTTCATTTCGACACGATCGCGATTTGAAATTACCGCGGCACGTAACAAAATATCGATTTTTCCGTGATTTGTGGGAACCCCCATCGACTCTGCTTCCGTCGCTCCATCTCGCGGAAAAACTGCGTACTAATTACTTGCCAACAGCTGGTATCCGTATTTTACAGAAACTTAGTTTATCGGTAAAAAATGACATATCGACGGGGCGTAAGACGATCGGTAATGCAGATCGACATGTAAAAATTTCTCGGGGGTTTCCCGATACACGACAGCGCAATGCCTCGTCTGTAAAAAACAATAAATTTTTTAACGAAATTATCAATAAAACTGGGAACACTGAGGATTTCTGCGTGTAAAGATGGCCACGTCTTACATCAAGGATGATCAAGGTGAGTTTTGTCCCTTCAAGTGTGCGTGGGCGAGGTGTGCTCGGGAAAATTCGAACCGGTGTATTCATAACCTCAACGGTGCGGTAAACAATCCTGCGTTCGATGTTTTTTTTTGTTGGGGAATTTGAGTGTTTGAACGTTATCAAAGATCTATGTTGTCTCTCGATTATCGGTGAACGATCGATCCGACGATCGTAAATCAATTTAGCGAAATTTTCGAGTACCGTCAAGTCCCCGAAGTCAAGCTTCAGGTGATTTTTAGTTTTTCGATTTATCCTTCGATTTATCAAGCTTGAGGTAAAGTTAATTAAATTTTCCGTTTTTGTCCCTTCTGAATGCGGCGAAACTTGTCTCGAATTCGAAATTGTTTGGGATTTTGCGTCTTTGTTTGGGTTCCTCCGAAACGTACCACCGAAACACTCAACGCTCGACGTATTTGCACTTGTTTAAATATTTCATCCGTACCGAATATTAGAAGTAGCCGAGCGTTCAATCGCAACATCGCACTTTCCTCTCGTCCTCACCACCTCGCAAGACCTAACGTCTGTCCAAATTCAAGGCGGAACTTTCATCGCGGCTAGTCAACGACCGGACGGAACTTGGCGCAAACCACGGAGAGTGAAGGACGGATACGTTCCACAGGAGGAGGTTCCTCTGTACGTGCGCAACTATACGTCGGCGATTGTTTATTTATCGTCGTGTTTTTTCGCAGTATATGAGTTCGAGTCGGTGGGAAACGAGAGAAGCGCGGATTCTTGGGATATGGGAAAAAGAAAACAGTGTCGATTTTTGGGGTGCAGGATGGAGAAAAAAGTGCCGATTTTTGGGGTGCAGGGTCGAGAAAAAAGTGCCGATTTTTGGGGTCCAGAGAAAAGGAAGCATTGCCAATTTTTGGGGTACGAGGAAAAGGAGGAAATGCCGATTTTTGGGGTAGCAGAGAATGATAAAATGTGCCAATTTTTGCGGCAAGGAAAGGAGAAAAAAATTTTCCGATTTTCGGGGTATGGGGAAAGAATAAAATGAGCCGAATTTTGGGCTATGGGGAAAAGGAAGTATCGCCAGCTTTTGGGGTACGAGGAACAGGAGGAAATGCCGATTTTTGGGGTAGCAGAAAATGATAAAATGTGCCGATTATTGCGGCAAGGAAAGGAGAAAAAAATTTGCCGATTTTCGGGGTATGGGGAAAGAATAAAATGAGCCGAATTTTGGGCTATGGGGAAAAGGAAGCATCGCCAGTTTTTGGGGTACAAGGAAAAATAAACAGTGCCGATTTTTGGGGTACAAGGAAAAGGAAAAGTGCCGATTTTTGCGGTAGCAGAAAAAGAACAAAATGTGCCGATTTTTGGGGCGAGGGAAGGAAATAATGTGCCGATTTGTGGGGTAAGGGAAGAAAAAACTACTAGATCGAAAATGTGCCGATTTTGGGGGTAGGGGAAGAAAAAAATGCCGCTTTTTGGGGTAAGAGAAGAAAAAAACCACCAGATCGAAAATTCGCCGATTCTTGCGGTATGGGAAGAAGAAAAAAATGTGCCAATGTTTGGCATATGGGGAATAGAAAATCATTGCCAATTTTTTAGGTAGGGACAGAAGAAAAATGTGCCGAATTTTGGGGGGAAAAGAAAAAATGTGCCGATTTTGGGGAGAAAAGAGAAAATGTGCCGATTTTTGGGAGAAAAGAAAAAAAAAGCCGATTTTTGGAATACCGAAAAAGACTGGAAACAAATACATTTATTTACGCTCTTTTAGCCATTTTTTCCGCTCAAGCCGCGGTAGAATTTTTCCCCCCCCCCCCAAAGCTATTTTCAATCGAGATACAAAAGACTACAGAAGTATCATATATTTTCCGATTTATTGAAAATGTCCTTTGCAATAAATATTACTCTAAAGATGTTTTCTTAAAAAAATGCAACTGTGTTTCGTTTCTTCAAAAATCAATATTTTTGAAAAAATTTTCGATACTTCTCCAGTGAAAAACTGATAGCCCAATCCCATTGAGTTGCCCTCCTTAATTGTATTCTCTTGCGATGAGTATCGAGGCTATCGTCACACTTGCAAATTTACGTTGCAGATACGAGAGTTTAGGAAAGCAATTTTTGAAGAACAAGCCTAACCATCCACCGGGCGTATCCGCGGAGTACATAGCCGCGCAGAAGGCGAAGAAGGAGGCCCAAGGGAAGACGACGATTCCCGGCATGCCCGTTCCCACCGACGCCAAAAAGAAGAAGAAAAAGTCCAAGAGCAAAGTGGCGACGAACTCTATAGCGGACGATTTGGCGAGAACGACGATATCCGAGCCGGAAGTCACGAGCAAAACTAAAGCTTCGTCGACATCGAAATCACAGCCTGTCGCCCCGTCTTGCAGACAAGACGCCGCGGCTGCGTCCCACCTCAGCGAGAGCATGAAGAGGCTCAAGAATTTGAGAAAAAAGATTCGCGAGATTGAGATTCTCGAGCAAAAGATCCGGGACGCTGTTATAAAGAGTCCCGAACCGGAAATGCTCGAGAAGGTGTCGAGGAAGTCGGATATTCAAGAGGAGATTAAATTATTGGAGTCCAATCAGTGATATATCTCTCGCGAGGTTACCTCCGGTACAACTTTTGCATTGTGCCATTGTCGATGTTTTGTTTTTTTTTTTTTTTTTTCGATTTTCATCTTCAACGAACACATATTGTATTTTTCGTGGACGTCTCGTTTGTTTTTTATGGACTTCGATTTTGTAATTTCAAACAGGATCAATTGATTATTGAAAGTGTACATTTGGACGTGACGAAAAGAGAAGAACGGGAAGCCAATTATATATGTGTGCATATATCTTTATACATGTATATGCATATTTGAATGAATTGAAGTTTTTTGTTTTCGTGCCTTCTCGAACTTTTCGATGCGGACGAGCGAGCGACGCAACGGGTGGCTGAGGACATTTTATATTTTGCTATTGGGAGTACAAATAAGTCTCCGCCGTTTGACAAAAGATGGCCCCACCAGGAGGTTATGGTTGAAATTGTCAGATGTAAAACGTCATATCGTAAGGGTGGACATTTGGCAACATTTGGCGATTTTGTATCAGCGTCACATAATTTTTTTCGTGCGAAAAGAAAAACAGGTAAACTTCGGGAATTTTTATCTCAAAAACTAATGTTTCGATTGGATCCGGGTATTTTTTATTGGAAAATATGTACATTGAGGTATGTTTAGGACTTTTTTTAAAATAAATTCGTTGACTGGAAGCGATTCAAACGCGATTATCTCGAAACATAGTTTTCAAAGTCGGTGCCAGATGTATCTCGAAAACGGCTTGCCCGATTTTGTCCAAATTTGGATACAATATTCTTCGACAGTTTTTCTCGTTCGCCACGTAGGATTTTTGGGAAATTTTCATTTTTGACCGAATTGCGACCGTTTTAATTTAACATTCGTTTTTCGTTCGCAATTTCCGATTTTGGATTGCATACACATTGCATAAAAAAAGCAATGGTTCAATCAAATGAAAAATCCCTACGTGGCGAAGGAGAAAAACTATCGAAGAATATTGTATCCGAATTTGGACAAAATCGGACAAGCCGTTTTCGAGATGCATCTGGCACCGACTTTGAAAACTATGTTTCGAGATAATCGCGTTCGAATCGCTTCCAGTCAACGAATTTATTTTTAAAAATTCTTAAACATACCTCAATGTACATATTGTCCGATAAAAAAAACCCGGATCCAATCGAAACATTAGTTTTTGAGGTAAAAATTCCCGAAGTTTACCTGTTTTTCTCACCGTTTACTCAGGTACCTCCCCTTAAGAGGGAAAAGTTGTCATGAGTCGTTTCAAAAGATTAAGAACGGTGAGTTTGACATCGAAGACAAAGAACTAGCGGAAGGCCGGAACGAAGACGCGGAATTGGAAGGAGATTCGTGCCAAACGCAAGAGTTCCCGCAAATTACGCTTATTCGCCTCAAAACTCGATATTTTCGCACGAAAAGAATTACGTGATGCTGATACAAAATTGCTAATATTTCAAGATTATGGTCTTGCCAAGATGTCCAACCCAGCCCTCTGACACTGGCCTACTATTCCTACACGATAAACGGAAACGCGTTTTGTCCCGGCTTTTTAGTTCTTGAAATCGCCACTACCCAGCGTTGGCTGTTATGTCTGCCTTCGGCTCTAAATACTCCGATAAGCTGAACAATTCGTGGCTTTCGCCTGTTATCGTTATTGCGACGTTATTTATTGTGCTCGAACGGGAAATCATTACAAATATAACAATAGACTTTTATTTATGTAAAATATTCGAAACACCGGCGCAACATACATATATAGCATGCCTGTCACACGACTACCAGCGCCACAGTGCGGCAAGGACATTTTGCGAACAGCATTTATCTACCAGTGTCATCTTTCGTCAAACGACGGATACTTATTTGTACTCCCAATATCTCCAAAGATTGTACCACCGAGTGAAACTCATCAAGATTAATAACGTGAGACCAGTGAGAGACGAATCATTTCATTCTTAGAGGATTAACGGGACACACCTAGCTCGGGGCCGGAAGAGAGGAATTTTCGTGATTTTTTTTCTGGGTAAATGCACGTGTGGGAGTTTAAAAAATGTCCTTCTACATTGAAGAATATTGTTTTGAGCGGTTAGGCTACTGTGACGGCCCGGAAATGAGGGTTGTTCGAAAAATCAATTTTGAAGGTATACGTTGGATGATTGAAAAATCGTTTGGACGTTTCTTTTCATAATTAAAGACGTTATGAATAATCTCGTGAAGACACTCTGAAGGTGAGGGGCTCAACGGTGTACTTGAGTTTGGCCACCTGGTTGATCTAATAAAAAAAAGAGTTATTTTTTTCTTAAAATAGATAATATTGGCTGAGACTTGACCGAGCTTTTTTTATTATCGTATTTGAATTATTGGAAAAGAATTATTGATTTTTTGTCGATTTTTCGAGAGAAAATGACATTGTTAAGGGGCTATACCAGTGTGAACGCTGAAAATTTGGGTGATTTTCGGGAATTTTTTGGAAGAAAAGTACCCAATTAAGTGTTTCGGAGAATATATTTGGCTATATTTGACCTATACTACATAATTTTTTCATAGTAAAATATTGAGATCCAAGCGACTTATGCGCTGCATTCGAAGGCGCCAAAAAAAAGTTCCTCCGCTGCTGACATGATTCCGGCCGATTGAGTTGCTGAAACCGAAAAAGGAAAAAATGTCTTTAAATTGGAAGGTATTTCCTGTACAATGACGTAGGATTTTCGAAAAATATGAAAATCTAACAAAATGGCGTAGTTATGAAAAAAGTCTGTTTTCTTTCCTATAAAATGGTCGTTTTTTTCAATGACACATCGTCAATTTTCATCCAATCAAAAATATCCTACATCATTGTAGAGTAAATATATTCAAGAGTACTCAGTTCAAATTTCAAGTCAATCGGATAATTGCTCTTTGAGTTACAATGTCAGCAAATTTGAAAAATCTCATTTCGAGAAAAACGCATTTAAAGACTTAACTATCGATTTTTATAAGATAAAATTATATAAATGATAATGATATTCTTGAAAGTATAAACTGTCGAAAACGGCAAAAAAATCGTTTTTTTTTAAGTGTCACACTGATATAGCCCCTTAATAACTGATGAAAAAAAAGTTAAGAAGATGAACGTCGGTCAAGACTAAATTGCTATTACGCTGAATGAATATCAAATTTCAAGTCAATCCGTTGATTAGATGTCGAGAAATCGTGTACATCGTTTCGAAAGACATAGTTTTGAGAAAAACGCGTTTGAAGTTTTATTAGCAGTTCTATCGTAATCATGAGTTCACCTTTAAACTGCGATTCTTGCACCGTATGTTGAACCTCCCTCTTCAATCCAAGTTGCCGGGAGCGACGAACGAGAGTTTTGATATTTTCACAGTAGCCTAACGCCTTAAGTATCTTTTACATTTTTTTTAGTGATACATATTTATAAATGTGTTAGATGGAATCATGTATGCAGAGCGCTGTTTGTAAAACGTCCTTTGCAGTGATCACTGCTGCTCCGAAACAAATCATCGGACACAAAAAAATCGAGGGCATTTTGTTTTTTGCACGTAATTATCTAGTGTTTGGACGAAGGATTCAATAGAATATCGATTTTTGAAAAATGTATGCAGTCCAAAGTGAAAGTATTAATTTTTAGTGAATGACAATGCTCTATTTTCGTTGATAAAAAAAACGATGCATGATGAAAAAATTCCTTCGTTCCAGCACTACTTTTTAATTGTGAAAGAAACTTGTCAAATTTAAGTTGATCGGTGCAGTGAGTTTTGAGATACCGTGGTCACCGATTTTGAAAAAGTCATTTTGAGAAAAAAGCGTTTCAAGTTCTCAATTTTGAACGGATCGACTTTAAGATTTTCACAGATTATTTTTGGAATGTTATATTTTGAAAATCCATCGAAAACCAAACATTTTCCAAAATTTCGACTAGGTGTAAGCTCTTAATTTGTTCGTAGTGATCAGGCCGGATGTTCCACCCCCAAAACAAGTTTTGCCAAAAGCCTTGCTTCGTTGCTTTCTCGCAACCGGAAAAGGAAGAATAACCGGAAGAGAAGAATACTCACTAAACATTTTCTTACGATTTTAGAGATTGAGCGAATATATCGGAAGTGGAGCGTTCCGATACGCGTTACTCGAGAAACGGATGCGCCAATTTTCAGAAGACACGCAACATTCGGCACCGGCGAAAGCATGGACACTGCAGTTTTTCAAACCACACGGAAATAACGTTTTTAAAAAAAATATATATATACATTTTTAAAACTCAAATCTTTTCATTTAAGGGGGGAAATACCTTTAGACGAGAAAACAATTTTCTGATTTTTTTTACAGAAAGATTTCTTCACCTCTGTTGAGACTTAGGGTGTTTTATTACTACTTTTAGCTGTTACATGGTATTTTTTTATTTATTAATCTTGAAAAATGGCGGAGGTAGGGCACGGTCTTCTAAAATGCATTTTCAAAACTGGCGTAACGTATAGCTAAAAAACGAATCGACCGATTCTGATGAAATTTGGCATAAATCATTCTAACCTTATTGTATAAAACATGACCATAACTGTTTCTGAGAGGAAAAAATCTACAGATATTACACAAAGTGCAACTGTTGGGAGTACAAATAAATCTCCGCTGTTTGACAAAAGATGGCCCCACCAGGAGGGTATGGTTGAAATTGTCAGATGTAAAACGTCATATCGCAAGATTGGACATCTGGCAAGACCATAACCTTGAAATATTAGCGATTTTGTATCAGCATCACATAATTATTCTCGTGCGAAAATGTCGAGTTTTGAGCCGAATAAGCGTCATTTGCGGGAATTTTATAACTCTACTTTACACTCCTTTAATTTGAAAAAATCTGCAGCTGAGGCGCATCAATTGCTTGTAGAAGTATATGGTGGGGCTGCTTTAAGTGAGAGAAGTTGTGAGTAGTTTAAAAAAGTTAAGAACGGTGAGTTTGACGTCGTAGACAAAGAACGTAGCGGAAGGCCGAAACGAAGACGCGGAATTGGAAGCATTATTGGAGGAAGATTCGTGTCAAACGCAACAATTCCCGCAAATTACGCTTATTCGGTTCAAAACTCGACATTTTCGCACGAAAAAATTATGTGATGCTGATACAAATCGCTAATATTTCAAGGTTATGGTCTTGCCCGATGCCCAACCTTACGATACGATGTTTTACATCTGACAATTTCAACCATAGCCTCCTGGTGGGGCCATCTTTTGTCAAACGGCGGAGACTTATTTGTACTCCCAATTTTTCATAGCACTGAAAATGTAATCAGATTTTTAGGGTTAAAAAAAAACTGGTACATGTAAATAATATCAGTTGGTTTTTATTATTTTTAAAAACTTATGTACAGTTTCAAAAGCATTTTTAATGCTAAAAAGATGTGTTCAATTGCTAAATGTAGCCATTTTTCGGAAACTTCGATCTGTTTGTTTTAAAGCGTACCATTTCATCGGTTTTCAACATTCTCACTTTTCCTTTGTTCATATTCTGCGTATGAATGTTAGTGAAAGAAAAATCTTCGTTAGTTTTGTTCCAGATTAGTCCCGCCGACGCGACGTGTCACGCTGTCTGACAACGTCCGCCGCAACCCGTTTAGAAGATCGTGCCACACCGCCATTTTTAAAGATTAATTAGAAATATCATGAAATAGCCAAAAGCAGCCCCCCGACACTGGCTCAGCCCCCTGACACTGGCTTGCTATTCCCATACGATAAACGAAAACGCGCTTTGTCCCGGAATTTTAGTTCTTGAAATCGCCACTACCTAGCGTTGGCTGTTGTGTGACAGCCTTCGGCTCTGAATACTACGATGAACTGAGCGATTCGATACTTTCGTGGCTGTCGCCTGTTATCGTTATTGCGACGTTATTTATTGTGCTCGAACGGAAAATCATTAGAACGGAAAATCATTCCAAATATAACAATAGACTTTTATTTATGTAAAATATTCGAAACACCGGCGCAACATACATATATAGCATGCCTGTCACACGACTACTAGCGCCACAGTGCGGCAAGGACATTTTGCGAACAGCATTTGTATAGTCTCGAATTGAAGCGCATTTTCGGAATGTGCACTACTTTACGAAATGCTGAATAACTTTGCGAAAAAAAATTGGAGTAATCATTTTCAGACTAATTGGTGGTAAGTATCGGCCGTTCGAATTCCTCTGCGACGAAATTTTTCTGGCACTTTTCCAACCAATAACAAGCGAGTTTACGAGAGTAGAAGGAAGGCAAAAAATACTACTACTAATATGTTCAAGGTCACCTAATAAAAAAAGTAGAGAATTTTAAAAAGTGCGACGGAGCTTCGTTATTTTCTATAGAAGATTTACTAAGTAAGAATTTTCATTAAAATAAACATTCCTGGCGTCGGGTTCTTTTTGTCCCGATCGAAGATTTGCAGTGTACAGAAATTTTCTTCCGGTTCCATAGGACACGGCATTTCGTAGAACAAGATATGAAAACAAACAGCTGAAAGTCTCGGTCTCATTGGCTGACAGAACGGTTCGGTCCGACGACTTTTGTGTTTTTTTGGAGACTGATTGAGTTTTTACGGATTTTCTGGCGACTGAGAGTTTGTCACAAATGATCGGGTGCTGTTGCGTCAAACTCTACGTTATAATATTGCTGTGCATCGCCGCCATTATACCGGCCGCGATAATTCTCATTTACAACCCTCAATTATTGGGAATAAGCAGCAAGAGCAAAGAGCCGGACAAGACCTAAGGCAAGGTAAGAATGTACGCAATTCGTGAAAACTCAGCCACTTAATTGGGGCATAAATGCACGTACGTGAAGAGCCAAGCATTTTTGTCATCGTTTTAGCCGCATTGGGACCGGAAGCTGGAACTTTCTGCACCGGATCTTCGGCAATTGTGGGATGAAAAATAAGCAACGATATTTTTGAGCGCCACGTTGAATGTTTCGAAATTTTACACTCGTACGAGTTTAATAAAGAGGCTATTGATTCGTACCTATCGTGAGTAAGGCAGATTCCTTTCTGTTGTACCGACCGAGCTAGTCGGATACCCTTTTGGAATGGAAATTCTTTCTTTCGCCGTGGAAAAGGACGCAACGACATTTTCGAAGACAACGTTTGTTATTTCAAAATGTTACAATTCTATGTCTGCTTTTTTAAGGCGGAGTAGAAAGTGACGTATAAGTGTGAGCGAGATAGCTAAAATTTTCGCATAAAGATTTCTCAAAGATGAATGCTATTCAGGGCAAAATCAAATAGTCAAGTTCTGCGTCAGGAATTTCTCGAAAGTTTGATGCTTTGTTTTCCTAAAAAATTGAACCGTCTGTGAAAAAACTGGGTTGGGAAATTTGTGAGGTTATGTGGATCTTGTACATGCCGTTAATAACATTCTTCCGAGATTTTAACGGGTTACAAGTCGTGGCCGGAAAAACTAGAAATTTTCATAAATTCTTTCTGGGAAAAAGTTGGCAGGTTTTCATTTTTTTTTCATTAAAGAGTATTTTAAGGGGTTAGGCCACAGTAGCGGGTATGAAATCATGTGCGAATTTAACAATTCTTTTTCCGTATATAAAAGTGATTCACTTATAAAATTAATTACACATCTATTTAGTATGAATATCAAGCTGTTAGAAAATATTTTTTTGACCTAGAACAAAATACAAAAATTCTCGTCAATCTACATTAGAATACCCAGAGAAGTACGTACGGAATTTAAAAAATGTTGTTTTATTAAAAAGTTGTAAGTATTTAAATTGAGTTGTAGGTATTTGAATGAATTTCCAGTGAAACATTTCGTATAAAACTGCTCATAAAATGAAAAGTTTTCGATTAATCAGAAATTCTGTACGTACTTCTCTGCGAAATGCAATTAGGAACATAACATTTAAATTTGAAGCAAACCGAGTGAAAATTGTTGAAGTTATTTGTCACGCTAATTGGAAAAAGCTGTTTCGAGAAAAACGCCTTTAAAGTTTTAGGTACTTTATGGCCGTGCCAGAGGTGGACTTACGTTATACGCCCAAAGTCGGTGAAAAAAAAAATTCTTGCTATTAAATCGAATAGCAACTTATTGTTATAATGATAAAGCACCGTTTTTGCGAAAAAAATCGATTTTTTTTTAAATTCTACTGTGGCCTTACCCCTTAAGTATCTTTTAGAAGAATTTTATTGAACTATATTTATAAATGTGGTAGATACAATGGTTTGTGCAGAGCGCTGTTTGAAAAACGTCCGTGACCGCTGCTGGTCAGAAGCAAATAATCCCAAATAGAAAAAAGCATTTCATTTTTGCATGAAATTGTCTAGTGCTTAAACGAACGATTTAATAAAATATTGATTAAAAAAAAATTGCTGCAGTCCAATGTGAAAATATTGATTTTCGGTAAAAAAACCGTCTATTTTCGGTGATAAAAAAACTATGAATCGAAAAAAAAGTTCGTGCAAGCACTGCTTTTCGATATGTATAAGAAGTTTAAAAAATTTGAAGCCGATCGGTGCAGTGATTTTTGAGTTATCGTGGTCACCGATCCCGATTAAGTAATTTTGATAAAAAGGCGTTTGAAGTTCGCGGTTCGCGGAGCCTACCCACAAACGCCGATAACGCCCTTAAATTCGGAAGGCTCGAAATTTCCCGAGAGTATTTCCAAAACGTTATATTTTGAAAATCCGTCAAAAACAAAAAATCGAGCCAAATTTTCAACTGGCCATAAGCCCTTAATAAAAAGGCTATTAATCCGTACCATCGATCGGTAAAGCAGATTCGTTTCCATGTACCGACCGAGTACCTCGTATGTAGATTTCGCCGCCCGAAATAAACGCCTGCTCCGCCGCTGTTCGGGGAAGCGACGCCTTTGCGTCTCAATTATACGTTGAAAGAAAAGTGTGCGAGTTCGATAATTTCGAAGTTTGTACATTCCGAGACTCATCCGTAGCTGTCAGAGCTCGTGTTTTCTCGATTTTCCTCATCTCTCCGTTGAGGATACGGAAATTTTTCCGTTACGTCGCAACCAACGAGGCTCCTCGTACGCGCCTACGTACGAAACGACATCATCGGTTCGCACTTTCCTGCGATTCGGAACACAAAAGACAACATAACCTCCGCCGATGAGTCTGTTGTGCGACGATAATTGTTGCTTCTTTTCCCTCTCGTTTCTGTACTCTCGCGCGATGTTTCAGTGAGACTAATTCGATCCGCGAGCCCGATGTCCAATGACAAGAAATCGTAGCTCATCGTACATGTTTGTCTGGCTCGTCGCGCCGCTGAATTGAGGAACAGGAAGAAAAAGGACAAAGAGGGAAAACTATGAGTTTTCACAGAGGTGGCGGCAACAAGCCGAAGGGCTTCGGCTTCACCAGCTTTCAAATGTCCGGTACCAAGCGCACCGGCGCCAATATACCGCCTCCCAATATCTCCAATTCGGTCCTCAGTAAACAAGGCTATCATACCATGAATTCCATAACGGAAAACGCCCTGAACGCATGCTGGAGCATACCCAAGAAACGCACCAAAACCGAAGAAGAGTGAGTACAAGGTTGAGAACTTTTTCAACTATTATACTTACGTGTTTTTCCGTATCGTCGTTTGTATTTTTCTTTTAGGTTTTCCAGCCTATTGCCCATTTGCATGAGATTGAAGTTTGCATCGTTAAAATACAACGAGAATTACAATTTTTTAATTGCTCAAATTTCTTTCGGCGGATCTGAGCTACGAAAATTGTTTAACAATTTCTGATGTTGCACATTCAGAGATCGACAATCTGAAGCTACATAAAAATATTTTGAAAAGTACCAAAAAGGTGGAATCGAAAACATAAACAAGAATTTTTGTTGAATTTTCTATGCAAACTTTAATACCATCCATTTGCCACTTTTTATTGCGGCTATTAGGACTTGGAATTAATTCGTAGCATTTTTTTAGTGAAAAAAAATATTAAAAAAAGAAAGAAAAAAAATATTGAGAACTTTTTTAACTTATTATACTTACGTGTTTCTCCGTATCATCGTTTGTATTTTTCTTTTAGGTTTTCCAACCTATTGTCAATTTACATGAGATTGAAGTTTGCATCGTTAAAATGCAACGAGAATTACGATTTTTTAATTGCTCAAATTTCTTTCGGGGTATCTGAGCTACGAAAATTGCTTTACAATTTCTTATGTTGCACATTCAGAGATCGACAATCTGAAGCTACATAAAAATATTTTGTAGAGTACCAAACAGGTGGAATCGAAAACATAAACAAGAATTTTCGTTGAATTTTCTATGCAAACTTCAATACCATCCATTTGCCACTTTTTATTGCGGCTATTAGGATTTGGAATTAATTCGTAGCGTTTTTTTAGTGAAGAAAAATATTTATTTTAAATGAAAATAAAAAAAGACATTAATGAAATTATAGCCCCTCGCTTTCTACTACTTTTGACCGTCTTTCGGGCAGGGTACGTATACCGTGTCGGAAGAACGCCTCATCTTTAGATGCAATCCACAAATCGACCCATTTGCCGTGCAGCAAAATGACTTTGTCGTGTCTTTCGGAATATTCCGGCCCTTTTTTTTTTTTCAATGCACGCCTCAAGCTCATCAATTGCAGTCAGTAGCGATCCCCAGTTATGGTTTCATTAGGTTTCAGCAGTTCATAATAAATCACACCCCTCTGATCCCACCAAATACAGAGCAGGAGCTTACACCCATGGATATTTGGCTTTGCCACTGATGTTGATGGTTGGCCGGGCTCAACCCATGACTTTCTGCACTTTGGATTGTTGTAATGGATCCATTTTTCATCACCAGTGACAATTCGATGCAAAAAAGCGGGAAGTAAAACTCCCCGTAAAAACACTTTATTCTGCACAAATGTTGACATATTCAATAAATTATAAAGTGTTGTTATTTACGATTCAAAAAGAGGTTATGTACAGCAAATGGCATTCCATGATAGTTGTTTCACGATGAATACATTACTGTCGGTAACAACGAAATACTGTACTACCTACGCCATCTCTTGTAAAACGCTACGAATTAATTCCAATACCCAATAGAAACTGTTTTTCTTCCCCTCGCGTGATGGACAAGAAGCCGAAGTGCCAAGGCATCCTTAGGGGAAACAATTTCGAAGTGTAGTCAAATGTGCACATTTCCAAAGAATATAAACATTTTTAACTCACTCGGGTATCCATCTCTGGTGAAGCAACAATTATCAGCGGTAGATTTTCTCACCTTTCTGACTTGGGAGAAAAATGTTCCTATAAAAGTTACATAGTTCGAAGGGGGCCATCGAGCGGCGGCTATGAGGTTCACCCAGGTGGAAACGCTTAGGAGATTTCAAGGTCGCCTACATTTAAAAAAATGGGAACAGTATTTTTTTCAGAGGTTCATCAAGGAACTAATAATTACTTCGCATACGAAATTTCAAAATGATCGGTCAAGATTTACGTAAAAAAATCGGTAAAAAAAATGCAATGTTTTTAGCCTAGAATCGATTAAGGGGTTAGGCTACTGTGACCTGAATACTGACCTCAAAATCCGGGTTATTTAAAAAATTAATTTCTTAGTAATAAGTAAGATTATTAAAGAATTGTTTGGAATTTTATTTGTATGTACATTAACAAATTTGTGCACCAAATTTTATTTGAAAATATAATTAATTCAAAAAGCTATAAACAATCTCGTAAAGGCCTTTTCAACGTGTGGAGCACTTGATTTTGTCAATTTTGGCTCGTGACTACTTGAATTTGGCCACCCGGTTGATCTGAAACGAAATAAAACGAGTCTCTTTCTTAAAATAGATAACATTGGTTAAGACTTGACTAAGCTTTCTTTTATATCGCATTTCAATTATAAATAAAAAGTTGAATTTTTTTTCGAGGAAAACTTATATTATTGATAATAACTAATGAAAAAAATGTTAAGAGGAAAAACCTCGGTCAAGACTGAACTACTATTACACTGAATAAGTGTACCAAATTTCAAGTCAATCGGCTCCTAAGGTGTGGAGAAATCGTGTACACCGTTTTGAAAAGCATAATTTCAAGAAAAATGCGTGAATTTTTTATTATCAGTTCTATCGTAAGCATAAGTTTACCTTTAATCAGCGATTCCTGCACTAAATGTTGGACCTTCCTCTTCAATTTGAGTTGCCTCTTCTCTTACTGCCAATTTGCTTCTAACCCCTTACGGGTCTATATCAGTGTGAACGCTGAAAAGTTGCGTGATTTTCGGGAATTTTTTGGATGAAAAGTAGTCAATTAAATGTTTCGGAAAATTAAGAATATATTTGGCTATATTTGATATATATTACATAATTTTTTCATAGAAAAATATTGAGGTCCAAGCGACTTATGCGCTGACTTTGGAGGCGCAAAAAAAAAGTTCCTCCACTGCTGACATGATTCCGGCCGATTGTGTAGCTGAAACCGAAAAAGGAAAACATTTCGTTAAACTGGAAGGTATTTCCTGTACAATGACGTAGGATTTTCGAAAAATATGAAAATCTAACAAAATGGCGTAGTTATGAAAAAAGTCTGTTTTCTTGCCTATAAAATGGTCGTTTTTTTCAATGCCAAATCGTCAATTTTCATCTAATCGAAAATATCCTACGTCATTGTAGAGTAAATATATTCAAGAGTACACAGTTCAAATTTCAAGTCAATCGTATAATTGCTCTTTGAGTTACAATTTCAGCAAATTAAAAAAATCTCACTTCGAGAAAAACGCGTTCAAAGATTTAACTATCGATTTTTGCACGATAGAATGATAGAGATGCGGCCTTGCAATTTTTACAGGATTTTCTTGAAAGTATAAACTGTCGAAAAAGGCAAAAAAAAATCGATTTTTTAAGTGTCACACTGGTATAGCCCCTTAAAGTGGTTTCGAACGCACTCAACTGTGGCACTTGAAACTACCGGTTTCCCTAAGTTTATTATTCACACTGGTAAATGTGTTACGCAAAGATGTGACAGAGAGAGAGAGATGTGACATTCTCCGTAAATTAACATATCAACTTGCTCGTGATAAGGAAACATTCTGCGGAATGTTTAATTTTGTACTGACAACTGGAAAATTCCGTCGTACTTTTCATTGAAGAGAACGCACATTTGTTATGGAAATCACAAACTTCTCACTGCTTTTCAAAACAAGTTGATAAGATTATCACTTGCGAACGATGTAAAAAAAGCTGTACGACTCACCCGGATTTTGTTTGGTATTAAACTATTGAAACCTCAATTGGAGCTTGTTCGTTAATACAAAGCGACATGATTAATAAGACAATACAATCAATGGTAATCAGATTGCAAGTGTGGATTGAAAGCGTTGGCCATCACTTTGAGCCTTTTTTATAGGAGTAGGTGTTTGCTCCGTTTTTTCACTCGATTTTAGGCTAGAAAACATTGAAATTTCTTTTTTAATGGTTTTCGATATTACATCTTGGTCGATCATCTCGAAAGTTGGCATGTGAACTTTCTTTCAGTTCATTGCTAAAATTCAGGGTTATTCTTTAGATAAGTGACTTTTCCGAAAAATGAGCGTAAAATTATTATTTTGCTATTTTCTCACTTATTGGGTTATAAATGATGATATTCAGTAGGTGGAATTTAGGTGACATTTGTCATTTACAAATTTTTTACGAGCAAAAAATCGTTAAAAACAATTTCGAAAATTTCAAAAACCCAAACAAACCCAATATAGGCGTCGAAATGTTAAAGAATTCCTTATTTTATCACGTGTTACCGCGAACTTAAAAACCCCATAACTTTTTATGGGAATTTATGGGAATATCATCATTGATAATCCAATATGATTTTTTCCCCTTTAATCCCCCATTCTTCATTCTTCCTTCCTTTCCCCCGTTCCTAAAAATCATTATCTTTGTTTTTTTTCGCATTTATTTCGATTTTATTATTGTCTGCCCATTTTTCCAAGTTCTTTAATATGCTGCATAAGGAGGTACGGTGATTGGAGCGAGTTCAAGATAAAAGCCCGTTTTTTCTTTATAGCATTTTCGAGACCGTCGTCCATGCGTATGCGGAGTTTCCACGAGATTTACCGTACACTTTCCGAGTTATTAATTGTTAAAGTTGGTGAATTAGTCACATGTAGACGACAAAATGTGCCTGTCCTCTCATATATCGATTTTTTTGTGCTACTTGGAGCCAAGAAACACGTAAAAAAACTGATAGTTGCGTTCGTCGAATCTTTGTGATCGATAAGGCACTTTGAATTGGAAAGCTCACCGCAGAAATAAGCAATAAATTTAGAAATAAAGTCGCAAAAACCGAAGTTTTCGGAGAGCGAGACTTCTCGTGACGTAACGGCAGCCATCTTGCTCGACGTGTGGCAATAGTTCTCGACAATAGTTCTCTTGGCAATTAGTGCAAATTACTGAGCAAAACAGGCCGGCCTTTCTGCATCCGCACGCTTTGCCGCAGTTGGTTTTGCATTTGCACGCAATTGATCTCAGTATCTTCTAATATCGCCAGTGTTGTCGACGATAATATTTTTGACGCAATGGACGAGGACGACGTATGCCCCGATACCGTCAGGGCCTTTAATATTAATGAATCACTTCCATCGACCTCGGATGCTTAATTTTACGAATTTCATTACCTATTTTTTTTTTATCAATAAATGTGTGAAACAGTTTCAATTATTCATTTACTTCTTTTTTTTTTAATCCTTATTCACATTATTATCCCATTGAATGGAATAAAAAATACCCAAATTGAAGAAGTACAATATTTAAATGATATTTGAATGATTACAATATTTAATATTTAAATGAAGTACAATTTTTAAATAGTTTAATCGATTCACCTTCTGATACAGGTAAGTTGGCTAATAAATTATCATGGAATACTTTAATATTTCTTTCAAGTACTGAATACCCACTGATGTCGATGATATTGCGACATTGGCGCGGATTTTGCTCGGTAAAGTAATATATAACTCCGAACATATTGGTATTAGAAAAAAAAGTTATCGGAAAAAGTTGTTCATTATTAAAGGATCTACAACTTTGATAGATGGTAAAATTTCATAAAATTGAACGGTTGGGGAGAAAATGGCGAAAAATGAAAAATAGGGAGAAAAAAAAGTAAAATTTTTGCCTTCCGGAAGCAATAAATTGAAAAATATTGATGATAAAAAAAAAGTTTCAGATAAAAAAGTTAGGAAATTTAATTTAGAAGAGAAAAGGTCTCTACAATTTTTGGCCTAACACTAACCGTTCTCGAGATATCGAATTAAACGCGTTTTCATCGAAATGACCTTGAGCTGACCTCAGTAGAACCCCACAAATTGAAATTTAAGCTCAGAATACACCCCCCTATCGATCTATCATAATCCCAAAAATGCGGTATTTTATGTTTTTTCATTTCGGTAATTTGACTGGACTATTTCGGATATTTTCAACGCGAATTAAAAATATGATTGTGCGAAGCCGTACATTTTTTAATGGGTTATAAAGGGCCTTTCGTCGATATTTACTTGAAGTTCTTTTACGTACGGCAAATGCATCTCAATTTTTCTGGCGACATGTACCTATACAACGCATCTATATATAAAGTCAGCATGGGAGAACCGTCATATAAAATAAACGTTCCTTTTTATACCTGCAAATATTGTGAAAATTGGGAAAGGGAAAAATAACATAACAATCGATGAAATATGTTTTGACTTTGGACAGATTGGACATTGGACATTGAGGTTAACTTCAACGCGATGTTTTTTTATTTGCAATCGCAATATTATCTTTTCATTCTCTAATTCTTGTCTGTCAGAATCTACATTTGTCTCTAAACTGGACTTCAGGTACAAACCCGTTACTCTTTTGACAAACTTCCACAGTATTTTCATTCTCCATGTTCACCGGCTACAAAAAATAATAAGCCGGGCGCGTGGAACCGATGACAGCCACCGCAAATGCGACGATGCTAAACGTCAACGATATGGCGTACTACTGAAGTCGAGTAGTAGATTGTTAAGGTTGTTTCCATATTATAAAAATAATAGGAAACTCGAAATTCAATACTTAAAGAATATTTCTCGAAAAATAGGCCATATACATATATCTAAAACGTGGCGATATTGCGGCGTGAAATAGACTCTAAGTTTACTAGCATGGTCATCACCGTACCTCCTTAAACCCTCCACTGTATCCCCTATCGCCGCCGCATCATCAGCATATTTTATTGCAACATCTTTTTCCTTCCCTACTACCACTCCTCCTTTTCTTTTCCTTTCCCACATATCCTCTAAATCATCTACGTATATATCGAATAAAACCGCACTTAATGCGCATCCTTGCCTTACCCCCATCTTCGTTCTAAAACTTTCTATAGTTATTCCATTCGTTTGCGTCTCTGCTCTTGTATCCTTATAAATTTCCTTTATTGTTCCCAGCGTTTTCCCTTCTAATCCTTTCTCTTTTAATTTTCTGATCATTATTTCCCTACACGCTCGATCAAAAGTTGCCTCGAAATCCACAAACGCTACACATAGCTTTCCTCCCTTCACTTTTAAATGTTTATTGGTGACCGCGTTTAAAGTAAATAGGTTTGAAAATATGTCTACTGCTAGGAGTTGCCTCACCTGGTTTATATAACGATATATTCTACATAACCCAAACAAACAACTTCTACTGCTGCGACCATTAGCAGACCACAAACCCAAACGATGTTAAATAGCCTACTTTTCCCGCTGTGTAATAAATAAATTATCATGTGGATTTGTTCAGCCGCTTTGGTTGCATACACATTTGCAAAGCCCACATATCTTCTTTTCGTGTGACAACATTGCGCAAAACTCCCGAAGCGATTGATCTTCCGCGCCGTGTTTTCGAAGATGAGAGTGTTTTTATCCATGCTGACACGAGCAAATGATCGACAGGTACTTCGAGGACGACGAGGAAGCTCAAAGCTCCACCCTGGAGTACATACCCGCGCCAGGCTCGCCAACGTTCGATCTCATGAAGAAGAACGCGGCTAAGCAGGACAGCGACAGCGAGGAGGATCCGTTGGACGTCTTCATGGCCGGCATAGACGCGGAAGTGAAAAAAAGTACCACCGTACCGCGCCACGCGGAAGAGACTGTCAAGGAGGAAAAGCCCAAAGGCATTCGAGCCGACATAGACGGGGAGGATGACGAAGAGAGCTATTACAGGTAAGTTACCCTGTTAGCGTATCGAACGGCTGGTAAGGATTCCAAATAAGTTGGTCCAGTAATTGTCACCTTAAGCATAGGGCTCGACATTGCGAATTTATAAAGCTCCACTTGGAAAGTGAGTGGAAGTTATTTTAAGTCATTCTTAATTAGTTTTTTTTTTATTAGGAAGAAGAAGCTCGTGAAATGCTCGTGTCTGGTATAATATCGGTCACTTTCAATTGTTATAAACAACTCTTCTATCATAAAATAATTTTTGATAGTTTTCGAACGAGTCGTGTTCACCTGTGTGAGACGTATTCAGTTATCAACGTGGTAACGGCCCAGTCATCGACAACGTGTATTTATGTGTATACTTTTTTACTGTCGCGAATATGTGTATGACGATTACTGGTCCGTGGATTCTTGAGACAATGCTAATTACGGACCCAATATTTCTTTTTTGATTTACTTGATTTCTTTAGTCTCCGATATTTTCTATAAATTAATATTCGGTTCGTAAGACTTTTTTAGCATCTTTGTCCCAGTTATCGACAGCCGTGACGATTAATCGGCAGAGTATTTATATCGCTGAAACGGTAATTGTCGTATATGAAAACTCGTTGAAATTAGCGTAAAACTATTATTTTCTACGCTGAACCCAAAACTGAGATTCATATTTTATAACTTGAAGCAAACTTACCTCACGCAAGTGCCCAGGTATTCCCAAATCACCCGAGATGTGACACGCTTCAACTTTAACCTGCAAATGAAGATTCGGCCGAAATCGCAGATAGACGCCGTAGCTGAATATTTTTTATTTCGTTATCCTTGAACACGTATACTTACGAGTGTGACAATGTAATACAACATAGTAAATACCTTCTGGACGCTAATATATCATACGCTTTGCGGAAAGTTTTTCGAAAAAATAGCCGAAATGACAATTTCCCGAAAGAACAATTCTCCGAAAACGATTTCCAAAATTAACAATTTCTCGAAAACAATATTCCGAATCGACAATTCCCAGAATCAGATTAACAAAAATCAGAATCAGATAATAAAAAAGAAAAATGCCATGTAACAGCCAAAAGTAGTAATAAAGCATACCCTAAGTCTAAAAAGCGTTGAAGAAATCTTTCTTTACAAAAAAAATCACAAAAATCAGCAAATTTTGTTCCTCGCCTAAAACTCTAAGTTTTTTTAATAGCTCTGCCATGAATGTTCGTTTTTTTCGCTCCAGATACATGGAGGAGAATCCCACCGCGGGATTGCAGCAAGAGGACTCGGATCAGGAGATCGAGTACGACGACGACGGCAATCCGATAGCCCCGCCAAAGAAAAAGGACATCGACCCGTTGCCGCCGATCGATCACAGCGAGATCCAATACGAGCCGTTCGAGAAGAACTTCTACAACGTCCACGAGGAAATATCGAATCTCGACAAGGATCAGGTGCAAGAGTTGCGTGACACCCACGGTATAAAAGTTTCCGGCGCCTCGGTACCGCATCCGGTCACGAGTTTCGGTCACTTCGGCTTCGACGACGCACTCATCAAGTCCATACGTAAGAACGAGTACACGCAACCTACGCCGATTCAAGCGCAGGCGGTGCCGGCGGCCCTCGCCGGTC
>OX101788.1:6728070-6867972 GCA_944452715.1 Ophion slaviceki | reverse complement strand
TAGCGCAACGATTTACGTTTACTTAATCTTTTAATCGCGTTTTGCTCGAAACGACTTTTTTCCTGGCCGGAATTATAACTCCTGCTTTAGTTGACCGATTTTCAATTTTGAAAAAACCAAAATTTTCGAAATTGTAGTACGTTGCACGTTACCGTTTTCCGTTAGTATTTTTTAAGCCTCCGAATATAAGTAAAAATTGGGCCAAAATCACACGTTTTTCAAGCACCCGGCGTTTTTCACTTTTTTTCGGAAAACGGCTGCCTATACGAGAATTACATTTACAAAGTTTATAAAACGTTTAATTTTAATTTTTCAGACCACTGTTATCGATCTATTGATCCGGCCGTTGGACCACATTTTTTATGTAGAGGCTTACTAACATACTTTTTTTTTCCAAATACTAAATAAATAATCTACCAGACAAACAATTCGGAAAAACGACATTTTTTCAGCCCGCCACAATGGTGTTCTCCCTTGATCATTTACTATTAACAAATGGATAAACATATGGAAAAATAATCTGGCCATACGATAAAAGAAATTATAAACTATGCTCTGTCGGAATTTGCAGTGAATCGGATGAATAGATTTTGGATACGACCTACACCGTTTCATAAAACATGTTTTCGAGTTGCACAAATATCGCCGGAACTCAATCGATTTTTGGAGTTTTTACGAAAACCGCGTGCAAATTAGAAGACCCCGGGCTATAAAACCAAACAATAAAACCCTATTTTCTTAATACCAGGCTTATGTAAACCCAAAAAAAATCAATTTTTTATGTTGCTCAATACATAGGGTCAGAGTGGGATCAGTGGCTCATTTTTTTCAAAGGTCTACAGCTGCCTAACCATTCACACAATCTCAATGAAACCTTGACTAAACGTGAGTTCTGTTCAATGACTTCACTTTGTTAAGGCGTTACCCCCACTTGTAGCACAAAAAAGGCCTTTTTCATGAATTTTTTTAAAGAAAACTACAAATCGATCTTTTTTAATCGATCAATATACCATCTTAAAGAACACATCTTGAAGAACTTTCAGTAATTTTTTTATTGAAAAATATTACATTGTTTAGTGGCAAATGGCCGTCAATGAAATAATGTTTTTATATACACGGTTTGCGGTGACCAACATTGCGGCGAAGTGGATCATCGGAAAAAAAATGCGGATGGATTTAGTCAAACATAAGTATAAACTAGTCTTTAATCGAAGGATTTTAAAAAATATTCATTTTTCACAAAATGGCGGACAGTCAAAGTTAATGGTTCGATTTTAACGAAAAAAAATCGAACGATTAAAGCTACATTTTTATGTATTAAATAAGCCTGCAAAATTTCAAGAAGATCGGTTCATTAGTGTTCTAGTAATCTTGGTCACTTACTTCAGAAATGCCATTTTGAGAAAAACGCGTTTAAAGTTTCAATTTCAGTTTACACGAAGAAAATATTTTTTTTTGTAAACTTACATAGAGTCATCTATTCCGGGCATCAAAAAAAAACTGCACTTCAAATTGCACTTCAAAAAAATGCAATAAAAAAATCGATTTTGTCAAAATCGCAAGTGGGGGTAACCCCTTAAAAGACACTGAATGGCCTAACCCAATAGAAATTAAGATAATGACCATTTAAAAAAATGAGATTTGATCCACTGTGTACTTGGGGGTGTACACAGTGAAACATGCCTAATTTCACAGTCAAACCAAATTTCAAAATGAAGCAAAATTTGGAGAAAATTACCCTGATCCACTGTACACTTGTAAGTACCAGAGTGCTTTTCTCTATACAATGGGTATTGTACAGTAAACTATTGAAAAATTAATTTAAAAAAAACAGCATCTTATGAGATCAATCACAATCATTTATTGAATATTAATCGATAATAAGAACCTACCTAATACGGTAGTATCTATCTAAATCACAACGCGAAAATATTCATATTATGACTTACCTCTGTATACCTCGAAAAATTGAGCCACTGTGTACCGGCCCTCTCTTTTTTTCTAAAGCGGGTACTGACAAGTTTCTATTTTAGTTAGGTTAACAAACACAATGCTCAAATACCGTAATATAACTGTATATTGCGGGAGAACAATGACTTCGAACATAACTGCGATAGGAAAAGAAGCGAAAAAATACAAACTCAGTTGGTTTTTTAACTTTTGACACTAAAAATAATATAAAATCATCTCTCACAACCGAATTGCGCGGGACCTTACTCGTAATCAATCTAAAGAAAAAAAAACATAAACAATTAATTCACATAATGATTACCGCCAGGGGAATTGTTCTGTATTGCTGATTTAGCAGGTAGGTTTCCCACAAATAGCGAAGGGCGTCTTTTCCCTTTAAAAACAAAAAAATCATTTTCTTCTTTCTCAGCTTTTACATGAGGAGTCTAGCTGAAACAAAGTTCGGGGAAATTCTGAAAACCGTTTTTCTTTTCACGTACCGAAGTTTCGGGAAACTTCCAAAACTTCCAAACAATTTTTAAACAATAAATAATAAAAACGATAAACATCTTCTCAGC
Source organism: Ophion slaviceki (assembly GCA_944452715.1). Classification (NCBI taxonomy): domain Eukaryota; kingdom Metazoa; phylum Arthropoda; class Insecta; order Hymenoptera; family Ichneumonidae; genus Ophion; species Ophion slaviceki. The sequence goes on along the minus strand of OX101788.1, from coordinate 6,865,444 downwards.
AAGGGACGCCCCTTCCTTTTAAAAACAAAAAAATCATTTTCTCAGCTTTTACATGAGGAATCCAGCTGAAACAAAGTAGAGGGAAATTTTGAAAACCGTATTTCTTTTCACGTACCGAACTTTCAGGAAATAAACTTCCAAAAATTCCAACAAATTTTAAAAATGTAAAAAAAAACGATAAACATCTTTTCAGCATCGTATTGCTGTATCAGCTTAAATCCAGCCTGAAAATACGAATGTACGAACAAACCGTGACATTTTTAAATATGAGTGATTTTTTTTTTTCGACAACCCCGCGAATTTAATTTGTTCCACGACTCTGTAATCATCGCAGCCTCGATATCAACCAAGCAATTGGATCCAGTAAAAGCCTCGATGAAATTCGAAATCCATCAGGATCCCGTATCGATTAAAAATGCCATCAATCATTCAACAGAACTTCGTCTTCTCGAGCATGCGATGCTGCATTTCCATTTTAATCTGCCCTAGATTTCGAACCGTAATCGACCCAAGACCACTTCTGATTCACACCACTTGTAATCCCCTAATTCATCAATGCATTTCACTGGCTCTTGAGACCGCAGAGAAGATGACTGACTGTCCGTGCGGCTTTCGTGATCGCGGAAAAATATCAAATTTCGTTCCACATAACGAATTGATTTTCGCTCAGGGATATCAACCTGGATTTTTTTTTCACGTACAGCTACAGCTATGATAATTCGTTGCTCGAAGCTCGTATAGTAACCCATCCGAGATGGTCGATACGCCCCTTATAATAGCCGCATTTCTCCGATATTCCGTAACGCTTATATGCTCTTATACCAACCATCTCCGAAACCCCGATGTTCATAACGATGTTACATCCATTCCCATTTCGTCTTTTGCCGGGTGTACGGCACTCTAGCAGCTCCTGGTCTTGTTCCTACAAACTGGCGCACACAAGCATATGTGCATACAGGGTGTTCCAGAACTGAATGCGTTCCCTGAAATGGGGGGTTGGGGGTGACATTCTGAGTCGATTGATATAAGCATGTGTGGGTCTCAGATCAACTCCTCAATTATTATTAATTTTTAAAGGCGGGCCAATCAGATGCGCCCGTCTTTAAAAATGAATAATAATTCAGGGGTTGATCTGAGACCCACACATGCTTATATCAATAGACTCAGAATTTCAACTGCAACCCGCCATTTCGGGGAACGCATTCATTTCTGGGACACCCTGTATATATATATATATGCTAGTATAAATGGCGAACACAAACGTCCTCCAAATAGCCAGATACGCTGAAAATGAACATCACATCAATACAACGGGCTCAAAGTGTTAATGCGTATGAAGAACAATAAAAAAAAATTATATTGAAAATTTAAATAGTATGAAAAAATAAAAAGTTATATTAATATTAAATAGATATTTTTATAATATAAAACTATATTTTATTGGTCTTTTTGGGTTTAAAATTTAGGTTAATTATTTAATGAAATTGATGTTGAAAAATAAAAAAAAAGAAATTTCCTTTTTAATATTGTTCATTTTCATTATAACATATGATATTAATATTAAACATTTTGGTAAATATTTAAATTTTCAATTTTTTGAGATATAAATAAAATATATTATATTAATACTAAAACAACAGTGAACATTGAAATATTTTTAAACAATTGATAAAACTAATTTAATTGAGTAATTTACCTACATTTTTTTAACAGATATAACACAAACAATCCGAAACAAACCCAAAAAAGATAAATGTGATGTATCATATCACAATAACATTAATTTAATATTGATATCATTCAATATTCCGCAACGTTTATTTAACTTTCAATATTATTGTGATTCTTGTTATGAAATGTTTCAATCAAAAATGTCAATTCTCTCAAAAATTGGTAAAATTAATTTTATCGATCAACTTGAATTCTTGTTAACAGATTGTTGATCTTCGGCACCGGACGTGCGTTGAGGTTACCTTTACATTAATATGCTTCCATTGCATCCAAAGACGATTTACATAATGTGGTATGGTTTACATAGTATGGCGACGATATGCAACTACGGGGATGGTCCTCGAAGTCGAATGTCTTCAAATTCACTTCTCCCCATACACACACACATGTATATATATATATATATATATATATATATATATATATATATATATATATATATATATATTATATATATATATATATATATGTATGTACAGAAGGTGGAAAATATTGTATTACCATCCCCGCTAATAGTTTCCTTTGACGACCCATCGGTATACGTATATGGGCCTTTAATCTATCTTTTTACAAAGGAGGAGCGTTCACGCATCCAGAGGAGTCTCCGCTGGTGTACGTTTCACGCGTATAGGCAGCGTACCCAAGATACACTCTTTCTATAGCCACCGCTCCAAGCCCGAGCCTCCCCCTTCCGCCGCCCTCGCCGCGACGGCATCGAGCCACCCTTGAAACGTGTAATATTATGTACATTATACGTTCATGCGTGCGAAGCAGGCACACTATGCCTGCGTAGATAAATATATATGGGAGAGGTGGCGAGGGTGTAAAAAAAAGAAGAAAAAAAAGGTTCGAGTCAGTGTACGAGGAGTGAGAGAGAGAGAGAGAGAGATGGAGAGAGGGAGAGAGACAGGGGGAAAAAGAGAGAGAGAGAGAGAGAGAGAGAGAGAGAGAGAGAGAGACATGCGTAAGGGGGCTGAAACGCCGCAATGAGAATTATCTCTCGGTACACCGGACGAGGAAGCGACTTGTCGAGGTTTCTCGTGTGTGAATGTTCGCCGAGAATATAACGAGGACGGAACGATTCCTACGCTTTTCGAATGCCAAGGCATCTCTCGCAAGGCCTCCGTGTTTCATACAGTCGAGAGTTTGTTCGTCTTTCTCTCTCTCTCTCTCTCTCTCTCTCTCTCTCTCTCTCTCTCTCTCTCTCTCTCTCTCTCTCTCTCTCTCTCTCTCTCTCTCTCTTCTGTCATTTCGTCAGCCCCGCTGTTGCCTGAATGAATCGATCTGATATATATATATATATATATACGCAAGGCATTTCCTCCCAGCTCGATGAATGTCATCAGACGCTTTTTTTATCTGAGACATTATTCCTTATTTTTTTGACACAATAAAAAAATATTCCATAAAAAGTAGTTTGAAAAATATTGTGATAGAATTATGGATGACTTATAAATTATGGATTATGTAACAGCCAAAAGTAGTAACATAGCATACCCCAAGTTTAAAAAATGGAGAAAAAATCTTTCCTTAAAAAAAATATGTTGAAGATCAGCATTTTTTTTCTCGCGTAAAGGCATCTCCCCCCTTAAGTGTTTGCCTTCGATTTCGTTGAAACTCATATGCCTTATAACGCACTGAAAACTATTAGACACGTACTTTTTTTTATCGGCGGACACGCGGTTTTAAGGGGGGGATATCACCCCTGAAAGATAGGCGTGTCGTGACTGAATTTTATTTAACAATACTTCTATAGTGGATTTTTCATCGCTATTCATTTCAAGAATTGTGGTTTTTGTTTTATTGAGGTCGGTGAACTGCTTGTGGGTGAAACCGCAAAATCACCTCTCGACACCCCATTCTTGGCGGGGAGGTTTTCCCCCTTAAAACGCGTTTTCCGCCGATAAATAAATATATGTCAAATATATTTGCATGCTTTATCACATATATGAGTTTCAACAGAATCGGAGGTGGACACGTAAGTGATATTCCTTGTAAGTCTGCGAAATATAAAATAAACGAAAAAATATCCGCTTCCAAGAAGCAAGTATTAAATTCGTGGATTTTTTAATTCGCTATAGTAAATATAATAAAAATAATAATAATAATAGTACGATGACGACGTACGACACGATGTAATGCAAAATGAACGAAATTTATCTTTTCGCAAAATGAAATGTAAATTTCATTCTATTGAATCTGTACTCTCTCTTCCGAAATACAGATGTGATTATTTTGAGTTCGATTTCTTCTACTTTCGTTCCAATTTCGGGTGGCGACAAAAAACCCACATTCCAATTTCATATCGATGACCTACCGGATGTTGGATTGAAAAAATTGACTTCACGTGAATAATGCAAAAATATTGAACCCAAACGAAGAAAACCGCGTTCATGGCGATTTTCTGCCATTTTTGGGAGGTCACCTATAGGTGCAGCCCTTAAAGGGCATTCTCACTTTAGACGTTAGAAAAGGCTATTTTTATGAATTTTTATGATACGTTTACATTATAGATATTGACATACAAGTTGTTACACTTAATAAATACATTTTCGAAATATATTTTTAAAAAATTATGAATTTATGTAACCCAAACAAACTTTAAACGCGTTTTTCTCGAAACAAAGTTTTTCGACGGCTTGTTGATAAAATCTTCGAAACTACTGAACCGATTCGTATGAAATTTTAACTACATATTCTCTACAACCATAGCTATAGCGCATATAAAGGATTTTCTTAGAATTTTGATATTTACTACATTTTTGCCAACAATAGTGAAAAAAACACATTTTTTTTCAAAAAATGTTCGCCATTTTGTTATTTTTACATATATAAAAAAAATCGTACGATATGCGCTATAGCCATTAACATACTGAATGTAAAACCATTTGATTTTTTCGTTTCGGAAGGTGCATCTCCGAGATTTCATCAACAGCGCAGACCTACAATTTTTTGGGACATTTTTTTAACTACCATTTTCGTCTATAGTGACTAAAATAAATTAATAAAAAAAAAAATAATTTATTAAGTGTAACAACTTTCATAAAAATATCTATAATATAAAACTATCCAAAAAAATGCATCATAATAGCCTTTTTTAAGGCGTTACCCCCACTTGTAGCGCAAAAAAGGCCTTTGTCATGAATTTTTTTAAAGAAAACTACAAAACTTTTTTAATCGATCAATATACCATCTTAAAGAACACATCTTGAAGAACTTCCGGTAATTTTTTTATTGAAAAATATTACATTGTTTAGTGGCAAATGGCATGGTTTGCGGTGACCAACATTGCGGCGAAGTGGATCATCTGAAAAAAAAATGCGGATGGATTTAGTCAAATATAAGTATAAACTAGTCTTTAATCGAAGGATTTTAAAAAATATTCATTTTTCACAAAATGGCGGACAGTCAAAGTTAATGGTTCGATTTTAACGAAAAAAAACGGCCGTTTTTTGGCTATAAAACGGCAATTTTTTTTCGAAAAAAAATCGAACGATTAAAGACTACATTTTTATGTATTAAGGAGGTACACCAGCTTGCCGTGAGAGGGGAAATTAGAAGGGGAGGTCAAAGGTACCGACAGCTGTCACCAACTCTTAAATGTGAAAATTTGCTTTATTAATATAGACATTTTCGAAAATGATTTTAGTGCAAACAACGTATTTTTAATATGCAAGTAATATATAATCTATATAAATTTATTTAATTATTATTCCGATTTTATTTTGATATTTATAATTTGTATATTGAGACTGCACGATTTGGCAACATCTCATTTTTCATCTTTGGATTGGTAGCATTGAACTGCAACCCCTTCTCCGATTCTCTCTCTTACACATACGTTTCTACTCTCGATCCGTCTCGATACGCGCGTAAAGTGAGGTTATGTCGATCATAGTGAATGTGTAAACACACTTTTTTACATCGCGGGCCATGCCAAATTTTTCAAAGGCTCCTGTCTTCTACTGGAAGGGTAAAAGAGTACTCGAATCCGTATACAAACAAAGAATAGCCCAGCAAGAAGCTGGAAGGAGAAGAAAAAGAAATGAGCTTGAAGCCGAAGAAGAAGCTCCATACGTTGTCCAAGGGTATCGTCTGATTCACGTAGAAACAGTGAAGAATGGATTGCAATGCGAGTGTTGTCAGGAAGCATTGCGCTTAGACAACATAACCAAAGAAATCTTCAATGGATTTGCATCAACTTGGGATGTCAAATGTGACGGGTGTCTTTTGGAGAATGTCGTCTACACGAGTCCGAAAACATGTAAAGAGGGATCGAAACGTATTCTTTTTGAAGTTAACTTCAAAGCTGTGATGGGTAAATATAAATGTTAATTTCATTATTGTTTACATCAGGTGATACTAATTGAGCAACTCATCATTTTCTTCTTTCAGGCGTTCTACATTCGGGCAGCGGATTGAAAATGTTGCAAAAATTGTGTGCATGTTTAGACATGCATTCAATAGTAACAACCACATTCAAGTTGTACGAGCGACTAGTTGGACAACAAATCGAAAACGTAGCCAAGGAGAGTTGCCACGAAGCTGCGAAAATTGAACGGTCACTGACTTTGGAGAACAGCGATAAAATTGAAAAGATGTTGTGAGTTGTTTCTTAATTATCGTCATAAATTGTAAAAAATATGACGATTAATGTCTATTGCATCAAATAATTTTATTTCACTCCGTCTTCATAAATATTTTATATCACGCGGTACGTACAATTTCGTATAATACGCGTACTTTTTTTTCGTGCGTGCGTGAAACTCCCATGAGTACGGAGTGAAATAAAATTATGTATGATGCTCAACGAAAAAAACTTTTTCTGAGCTTGTGTGATTACAACACTCGGCGGAAAAAGTTTTTCCACGCTTATATCATAATGTATTACTGTCAGCTTTTCAATTTCTTTGAATGAAATTGCGACACCGACACGTGTGGATGTAACTGCTGCTTAATCATGGTAAAATTTTATACATATGCATAATTTTTTATCTATACATTCATCGATACTTAAGACCATTTATATATACATACATTTATATATTTATTTACGTAAATATGCATATTTATATATACATACTATTAATATACTATTGATATATGTATATTATGGAATATAGTATAGTATTTTTGCACGTCCATGCGGTCCTGTACACGAAATATGTACAATTCTTTACGTTTGTATAAATAAAAAGGTCCATGACATAATTCATCTGTTTCATTTTTGTTACTATTAAAACCTTTACAGGCCCCGAAACCTTAAAAGAGATTTTATTGTCCCAAATGTAATCCCTACACATTCGAAGGATACTGAGAACAATAATGAGCCACAGAAAGGTGAGACTAACGATAGTTCGATTTTAAAAACTAACGAGACAGAAGGGGCGAGTGGAGAAAGAAAAAGAAAAAGCACACTTGGAGGTTTGTTCTTTTTCATAATTATCTGCTGACAAAAACTCGTATCCAGGATCCCTAACTGGTATTTGTCATGAATTGCAATTGAATAAATATATTATTTGTCGTTATGTGTAGGTTTACTAGACTTGCTTACTGCTGTGATAGTCCGAGTGATGCTGTCGTTTGATATGGCTTGGTCTAAACGTGGTTCGGGTCGCAACTACGACAGCTTAAACGGCTACGGAGCAATGGTTGGGACACAAAGTGGACTCATCGTCGATTATGGCACGAGAAATCGATTATGCAAGATGTGTGTATTGGGACATCCCAAGAGCGACCACGATTGTCGTCTGAACTTCACTGGAAGCGCCAAGGCCATGGAAGCTAGTTTAGCAGCCGATATAGCGGCCAATAGTGAAGTTTTACGGGAGCACAATCTACAATTGGGGATTTTCTGCGGCGACGAAGACAGCTGTGCAATCGCAGCTATTCGCGCAAATAGCTCTCATCCTGTTGTAAAACTATCGGACAGAAACCACCTGAACAAAGGGCTGAAAAAAACTTTGTACCAATTGTTGAAGAGGGGGAATTTCGACAAAGAGCTGAATGGCAAAACAATTGATTATTTTAGTTTTAAGGCTTTCACGGCTCTTTATGTAATGAGAAGAGTTTGTGGCTTCCGGATGGAGGCCGTGTTGAGGATCAGCGTTGTGCCGACGTTTCGCAAACGTTACAGTCTGCATCATCAGGGCTGAGAGCTCCGATACTGAAGCTCTCGTGTCTCAGGTATTCCTTATATAGTTGCAGTCATCGCTCCAGATCACTGCACCAGCCAATCAGATGTTTTAATTGATCAGCTGGTCAATTAAAAAACCGGGAGGACGGTGTGCCAAATAGGATTGACGTGATATCCTCCATCTCTGTTTAGGTTGTCCGGATGTTTTCGGATTTCCAAGCCTTCTCGGTGTTTCCTGGAAAAATAGCTGTTTGATGGGGCCAGACTTTGGGCTTTGTCGAAACTGTAACGTTTGCGAAACGTCGGCACAACGCTGATCCTCAACACGGCCTCCATCCGGAAGCCACAAACTCTTCTCATTACAATTGATTATTTGTTCACGTGTTTCACATATGCAACAGCTCAGCACCACGGCGACAGTGCTGCTTTAGCTACTGCGGTCCGAAATATTCCGGAACATGCCTTCAACAACCATGACGGTTGTGTAACGAGTTCTTGGTGCCAATATAAACACGACCCAGAAAATTATTCGCACAAAACGATCGGAAAGGGATTGACAAACCCACAACTATATTCTCAGCTCACTACAATCTTCAATGAGCTTGCAACGAATTCCGACAAGTTCGCTTTCTCTGTTTCGAGCCAGGCAAACGAAAGCTTGAATTCAGCAATATCTCGAAAAGCGCCGAAGAGTATATGCTACAGCCAAAGCGAGTCAATGGATTTTCAAGTTGCGGCGGCCATTGCTGAGAAAAATGTGGGTGAAAAGTACATTCAACTTGTTTACGAGAAGTTGCAATTGAATATCGGAGAGTTAACGACGAATTATATTAACCGTGCAGATATAATTAAAGACCGGAAAAGAGCCACGGCTGCAACCGTTGAATTTAAACGGATGAGGATTGAGCTAAAAAAAGCACGGACAGAGCTTCGCCACAAAAATGAATCAACAGAAGGAGTAACTTATCAGCCAAACCTTGGATTATTCAGCTCACCTGCTGTAAATCTCTGCGGTGATGAAAATGCTGGTCATCGAGCATTTTCAAGGGATTATTCTTTCTCCGAAGAATACACGTCGGAGAAACACGAAATCGTTTTTTTCGACTTGGAAACTTCAAGTTTATCTCCAAGTTGCGATATCTTGCAAATCGCAGTTGGAAAGGACTCGATTCAATTTAACGCGTACGTCAATCCTATTCAACCAGTTGATCCAAGAGCAACCGAAGTCAACGGCTTGACGAACAACCGCGGAGAGCTCTTCTTACACGGAGTGAGAGTAACTACGAATCCACTGAGAGTAGTTTTGGGAGAACTATTGATTTTTTTGGCACAATTTCAAAAGCCGTGCATTTTAGTGGCTCACAATTGTGCATTCGATGCGTCTCGCTTGCTCCGAGATTTGCAAAAGTTATCATTAATTGATGATTTCAAATCAGTTGTTTCTGGATTTGCATGCTCTCTCACGAGTTACAGAGCACAATTCCCAGGGCGAAAATTCAAAAAGGGAGACTGCAAACTTGTCACATTAGCTGCACCGCTCGTCAAAGACGCCGCGAAAAATGCTCATGATGCAGCGTTTGACATTTACTTGCTAGAAACATTTGTAAGGCACGAGTTTTCAGTCGAGTATTTGCTTTCCAAGAGCCAGACTATTGAAGAATTTTTGACTACAAAAGAGGAAGAGGCTCACGGCAATTAAGGCAATTAAGGCTCACGGCAATTAAAATGACTCTTCGCCCTTTGGCGAAAGTCATATCACCTCCATTACGTGAAAAACTTGCCCAAGAAAATGTAACAATAACCAAATTGAAAGAAATATTCGACAATGAAGGTGATGCTGGAATTGTTACATTATTTACTGAGACAATCAATAGCAAACCGCGCATCAGTAAGAATAAAAATGTCCTTCGGAAAGTACTCGTATATCTTCAAGGGCAAAAATAGTTTTGTAATGTATCTTTGAGTTGGTGTTTATATTTTTTTATTCGCTCTATTCGTTTTACAGAAAATGTTTAGGAAATGCAACTTAAACAATAAATATAAATAAAAGAACCAAAATAATGTTATCATTAATTATTTAATCTGAAAGTAATAATAATCTTAATTCCCTATAATGTTTTTGATTATTATGTAACCATGTGAACGGAGCACAGCACTGTATGTCAAAAGAGGTTATGCTACCGTTTTGAATTTTACGCGCGCTTGGCGATCAGCTGATGAGGCGACGTTGTCGAGCCTGAATTTATGTTAATTACAAAATAATGGCACAATGAAAACGCTTTTAATTTTGCATACTAATTTTTAAGTATTTAAGCTATTCGGTCGTTAGTTTTTTTCCAATCGATCACCATTTTTTAATGTATTCTGAATATGTAATGATGTGGCTGGCGAGTTGTTTCCTATGGACCATGTGTAAAACATTCAAAGTTTGGGAATTATTTGTAAAAAAACGGCACAATGAAATCCTTTAAAAATTTAAGGAGCTATAGAATACATGTTCAAAAATATACTCTAAAAGTTTCATTGAGCTGTCACCATTTTCATGAAGCTGGTGTACCTCCTTAAATAAGCCTGCAAAATTTCAAGAAGATCGGTTCATTAGTGTTCGAGTAATCTTGGTCACCGACTTCAGAAATGCCATTTTGAGAAAAACGCGTTTAAAGTTGCAATTTCAGTTTACACGAAGAAAATATTTTTTTTGTAAACTTACATAGAGTCATCTATTCCGGGCCCATACAGAAGTGTGCGCCCGGATACTTATACTTCAAAAGAATGCAATAAAAAAAATCGATTTTTTCAAAATCGCAAGTGGGGCTAACCCCTTAAGCGTCTAAAGTGAGAAGACCCCTTAAAAAGAAGTCGAGCAGTTTTCCGAGTCGTTAGATTTGTCCAGGCCACCCCGTATATGCATAAATATGGTATCTACCCCGTATGCTCCCGATACAGGCTGTAAAGGGAGGAAAAGGTTTTCGTCCCTTCATTCCGTGTCTCTCAGCCTCTCTCTAGCCCTCACCATGGTTTTGCACATCCCCGATCGTCCCCTTTTCGTTTCGGTCGTTTCTCTCATTGCACACGTTTTACTCGTGCGTTTTTACATCCCTGTCCAAGTCTCTCATTCTCTCTTCCTCCCTCTCTCTCTCTCTCTCTCTCTCTCTCTCTCTTTTCACGTATCTCTTCGTCTTATACGAGGCCGCATACGCAACCCACACGTCTCGGGTTGTATGCGATCAAGGATGAGGATGCGAAAGCCTCTTTGGGTGGCTCGAGAATAAGCGAGAGGTCGGAGTTAAGCTGGTCGGGGCTACGAAAAAGAGCGAGGCGCGCGGTGACGCGAAGCCTGCTCGCGCGATGTACGAGGAGGAGCAAAGAGGGAAATGAAAGCGAAACTGTTCGACAGTAGTGGCTTTCCGAAGCGCACCCCTCGCCCTTAAACCTCTACTTCCCTTTTTGACTGGGCCCTCTGCGTGTATAGCGGACTAGCGCTTGCCGACGAATCTGCCCCCGCTCTTTTTCGCTGTCTGTCTCTCTCACTCTCTTTCTCTCTCTCTCTCTTGTTGCCTCTTTATCTCTTTCTCTTTCACATAGCTCGGCCCACCCTTCTAATTTTTCCACCCCTTTCGCTAAAATTAAAATCAATAGTGGCACCACGTGCCCGGAGAGCAACCACCTTTCCCCTTCGCCCTTCTGGGCTCACTCCCTATCGGCCGCCCACGGCAGGGACAAACTATTGCGCTCTCTCTCTCTCTCTCTCTCTCTCTCTCTCTCTCTCTCTCTCTCTCTCTCTCTCTCTCTCTCTCTATCTCTCTCTCTCCACGCCTGCTCCTCATTAGTGAATATTTCTCCCTTTTCCTTCATGTTTATACGAGGCATACACTGTCGACGAAAAGTGTGAACACAGTTTGCGATTTTTCGATCGGTACGAAAAGATACCAAAATATAACAAAAAAGCTGCAAAGGAGCGCAATTCGAGATAGTGCTTAACGGTTTTGGCCTAGTTGACATTTTTGGAAATATCGTTTTTTATAGGTTTTTACGGATTCTCAAAATATATCATTTTAATAATATTTTCTGAAAATGTCAAGTCGATCCGTTGAAAATTAAGGCGTTACCTCCACTTGTAGCGCAAAAAAGGCCTTTTTCATGAATTTTTTAAAAGAAAACTACAAAACTTTTTTAATCGATCAATATACCATTTAAAGAACACATCTTGAAGAACTTTAAGTAATTTTTTTATTGAAAAATATTACATTGTTTAGTAGCAAATGGCCGTCAATGAAATAATGTTTTTATATACACGGTTTGCGGTGACTAACATTGCGGCGAAGTGGATCATCTGAAAAAAACATGCGGATGGATTTAGTCAAATATAAGTATAAACTAGTCTTTAATCGAAGGATTTTAAAAAATATTCATTTTTCACAAAATGGCGGACAGTCAAAGTTAATGGTTCGATTTTAACGAAAAAAAAACGGCCGTTTTTTGGCTATAAAACGGCCATTTTTTTTCGAAAAAAAAATCGAACGATTAAAGACTACATTTTTATGTATTAAATAAGCCTGCAAAATTTCAAGAAGATAGGTTCATTAGTGTTCAAGTAATCTTGGTCACCGACTTCAGAAATGCTATTTTGAGAAAAACGCGTTTAAAGTTTCAATTTCAGTTTACACGAAGAAAATATTTTTTTTTTGTAAACTTACATAGAGTCATCTATTCCGGGCATCAAAAAAAAAACTGCACTTCAAATTGCACTTCAAAAAAATGCAATAAAAAAATCGATTCTTTCAAAATCGCAAGTGGGGGTAACCCCTTAAGGGCGTTATGCGGTTATAGGTAGCTTTTGCGAATCGGCGAATTTTGGGCGCTTTTTTTCTCGAAATTCCTCTTTAAAAATCGGTGACCACGATATCTCGAAAATCAGTGCACTGATCAACGTAAAATTTTACGAGTTTATTTTATGAATATCAAAAAGCAATGCTTGAACGAAAAAAAGCAGTGCTCTTTATCAACGAAAACGAAAACATGAGGGTTTTCTCACCGAAAATCGATACTTTCACTTTGGATTTCGGCCATTTCTTCAAAAATGCGGCCGTTTCTTCAAAAATCAATCTTTCATTAAATCCTTCGTCCGAGCACTACATAAGTTCGGGCAGGAACGAAATGGCTTTGATCTTTTCATTTAGGATGATTCGCTTCCGAGCAGCAGTGGTCACCGCGAAGGACGTTTTTCAAACAGCGATCTGCCCAAAACATTGTATCGACCATATTTATAAATATTGTTCAATACACAAATTGTAAACGATACTTAAAACCATAATTATCAATGTAGAAAAAAAAATCTAAAATACGCAGACGTTTTCCCAGAAAAATCACGAAAATTGTATTTTTTTAGCCACGAGCTTACCTCTTGAAAAATTAATACAAAATGAAGCTTCAACAAGCTTTTTTCTTATTCTCCGTGATTTTTTTACTCACTGGGTGGTCTCGGACGGAGTTAGTTTTTTGCAACTTTCTTCCTGGCGCCTGCGTATAACATTCCAACGACTGGCGGTAGCAATGTCTCCTTAGAGGGACCCGAAAGGCTTGAGGTTGATTTACCTACCATTTGCTTCGAAAAAAGTTATTCTCTGATTTTCTTCACAAGTTTAATCAGATTTGCAAAAAGTGGTGAAGTTTTTGGAAAATGCCCTGCAACCTTAGAACTACGCGGCTCAACATGAAAAACCAAGAGGGATAAAACATTGGGTGCAAAAAATAATCAAGCGTAGTAAAGAATCAAGGTGACAATCAAGGTGACAAACGAAACGACAAAAAATCAGAAATATCGTTTTCATCACCGTTTCCGAGCGTGCAAATCGGGGTAAATGTTTCCAAACTTTCCGTCGGTAGTGTATCTCTGGGCTGGCGTTCGAATCGTCTCTCTATTTTTTACGACCCCTCCCCCTCCCTCCCGACACCGACCCTCTCTCACTCTCTCTCTTGGGTCTATTCTCGCCGTACTGTGTATTGTCCAGAAGATCCCGCAGCCGCACGTCCGTGTCCTCTCCCTCCATTCCAACCCTTCGAATTTCGCGCCATGCGCGATTGAGCGAGGGAGGGTGCAAAGCCGCCTTTCGTGTGTATGCGCGAGCTCTTTTTGTTTTTATTAGTCCCTCCTATCCGTCCTCGTACATACGTCCGTGTGCATACTCATCGCGTAGCGCTCTTCATGTCGTTACTGATGGAATTTCAATATTCATTTGGAAAAAAAGACAAAAAAACACACAAAAAAGTAAAACAAAAAGGATTGCGACTGCGGCGAGCCGAGTGACTCTCACCCGTCAAGCACGTGCATACACTAATCTCTCTCCCTCCCACCCTACTGCTCACTCTCTCTCTCTCTCTCTCTCTCTCTCTCTCTCTCTCTCTCTCTCTCTCTCTCTCTCTCTCTCTCTCTCTCTCTCTCTCTCTCTCTCTCTCTCTCTCTCTCTCTCTCTCTCTCTCTCTCTCTCTCTCTCTCTCGCTCTAGTCGCTCCTCGAGAGCTCATCCGGAAATGCCTTTCTCCTTTTCCATGTAAATATATATATATATATATATATATATATATATATACATTCGTGAATTGTCTCTCACTCCCGCGCCCGTACAACCCTCGTTACCCGTCTCTTTATTTTCTCCCTTCTTTGTTTCACGGCGAATTTCGTATTTATAACCCTTTCCTTTATTCTCACGCGTCTTTGTTTAACACAGCGAATTTTGTATATATTCAGATACGAGATAATATACGTGAAAAAGCCCGCACGCGAAACTCTTGCGATCCTGTTCTTCCTTCATCGCACTTCCTTTGCGCGGACACCCTTTATTCGTACTCTTCGCCCTCGTCCTTATCGTATATGTCATTGTAGCAACCAGTCGTATATATATATATATATATATATATATATATATATATATATATATATATATATATATATATATATATATATAATTATCTAATAATATAATATATATATATATATATATTTTTTTTTTTTTATATATATGTATATTCTCTTTTTTTCCCCCTTTTTCTCGACATGCAATTATCTTCTTTATAAAAAAAAAAATGTCGCGGAAGCTGCGAGCGGTCAAAAAATTCTTAGAGGTCGCTCAAGCCTCCCAAAAATTCAAATTTTTATTTAAAAATCGATTTTTCTTCGTCCACTTTTCACCCATGAATCTGACGCTTTAAACTTTTTAAATTAACCTCGCAAAAGATCTAGCCGGCCAGTGAATATTTAGTGGTCGCTCAAGGTTTTCGAAATTCAGAATTTCCACCGAAAAATAAATCTCGCATGCACTATAGATTCTTGTAGCATAAAAACAAAATAAACAACGGATTATTGCATTTTCTGAATAATCTATAATTTTGTTTGCGAACGAGAGCTTTGAAGAATTATTTTATGAGAACAAATATTATAATTCTTGGGTTAGATGTGTGTAAATTTGAAAAATCTGTTTCTAAAGAAAAAAAGGATTAATTGTTTTGAAAATTTTACAAAGCGTCAAATTTATGAATCAGAAGAGTAAAAAAAAAATTCGAAGCTCTTGAGCGACCACTAAATATTCATTGGCCGGCTAGAGCTTTCGCGAGGATAATTTTAAGAATATAAAGCGTAAAATTCATGGGTGAGAAGTGGATGAAAAAAAATCGTTTTTTTAATGAAAATTTAAATTTTTGCGAGGCGACCTCAAAATATTTTTTGAGCGCTCACAGTTTTCGCGACAATTTTTTTCTTTCTTACAGAAAATAATTGGATGGTGAGAAAAAGGAAAAGAAATAGAGCTCAAATTTGTGCCACCTTAATATATATATATATATATATATATATATATATATATATATATATATATATATATATCATATAAGGTAAGCAGTAAATCGAGCTTTTCTACCATTCCGTAAGAATTAACCCTTCGTGACAACCAGTCGGGTCCCTCTTACCCGTCGCGTCATCGCCATCGTGCGGTCGTCGACGTAGTTACCTTCGTCGAGTTCTCTCTCTACCGGAAGCGGAAGCGTTCCATCGTGGCCAGATCTCTCGAGAATCTCTCTCTCTCTCTCTCTCTCTCTCTCTCTCTCTCTCTCTCTCTCTCTCTCTCTCTCTCGCCTCACCCTCAGCCTCAGAGGGTGGCGCGTCACACACCGTACATACACTTGGATATAAAGCAACGTATATATGCGATGGTCGAGTAACAGGTAAGGTTGAATCCACGGTGGGCAAAGCATACAGGTGGCCGACCAAGCTACCCTATATATATAAATATACAAACCTACACGTCGCGCCTGCACACACCTACATACGTACACGTTCCGTAGCCTCGTGTGGGTGGCCTCCGAGGCTCATTCTCTCGCTATCGTTCTCGTGTGTGTCTCTGTATTGTGCGCGAGCCTCCAGTACACGTTTGCGGAAAATCACGCGGAAGGAACCGCACGCAAATGTGCGTGGATGATGAGAGCGAAGCCGCGGGATCCTCCGCAAGGGGATGTAAGAATGATGCACGGCAAGGGGGTCGAGAAAGGGGTGGTTTTGGGATATAGAGGAAGAGAGATAGCGAGAATGACTTTTCCTCGAAGGGTGCAACAAGAATTCCTGCTGTGAGGCTGAAAATGTCGAACGAGAGAGAAAGAGATTGATATATATATATATGATGCCTTGGTTTGGAACCTTCAGGCAATGTGTGTACAGTTCGTGGAAAATCGGTAAATTAAATGTATAAATAAACATAATAGAAATGATTATAAAAATTATTTCAGCAAAATAATGATAATCGTAATTACGATGGTGGTGATAATCATAATGATGGTAACAATAACAAGAAAGAAATCAAGAAAACCAAAATAAACAAGAAAATACACGGTATATTGTCACTAATCTATGAAAAGAACAACATATCGGAGGGAAAAGTGTATAAAATAACAGGTTATAAAGTAATATAAGTCATTTAGAACAACAAAAAAAGCATACAGTGGAGGTGCAAAAAGAGGTACGCAAGCATACACATTCCTAAGAGGGGGGGAGAGAGAGAGAGAGAGAGAGAGAGAGAGAGGGGGGGGGGCGGAAATGGTGCGATAGAAAAGGCTCTTCCATATATATATGAAAGACAGTCGGAAACAGAAAAAGAATGTGAAAAGAATGAAGAAAATATATATATATATATATACACACACACACACACACACACACACACACACACACACACACACACATACATATGTATATATATCCAGGGTGAGGCGCATAAAGTGTTCCAGAGCAATAGCAGTCAAACTATTGATCATATCCAAAAATGTTTCAGACGAAAGTTTCAGTATTCGAGAAGGCCGTCATACTATAATGGTCATTATGGACCGCAATATTTTTTTATCAGCAGAGGCGCTGAAGCTACGTCAAGGTCAACTCCACTTTTTTAAACGGAATGGTACATTTTTTATTCAACCATCTTGTGGAGAACCTCAAACCGCATAACAAACATCAGGCGGTCAAAGTCGTTCAAGGTCATTCAAGGTCACCTATTAAAATGAAATACAAATCTAAATATCTCGGATCGCCACCAAATATTTGGTAGTGATCCGAGATATTAAGATTTGTATTTTATTTTAATAGGTGACCTTGAATGACCTTGAACGACTTTGACCGCCGAATGTTTTTCATGCGGCTTGAGGTGCTCCACAAGATGGTTGAAAAAGAATGTACCATTCCATTTAAAAGAGTGGAGTTGACCTTGACGTAGCTTCAGCGCCTCCACCGATAAAAAAATAGGGTGGTCCAGTATGACGGCCTTCTCGAACACTGAAACTTTTGTCTGAAACATTTTTGGATATGTTCAATAGTTTGAGTGCCATTGCTCTGTAACACTTTATGTGCATCACCCTGTATATATATATATATATATATATATATATATATATATATATATATATATATATATATATAATTATATATATATATATATATATATATATTATATATATATTATATATATATATATATATATATATATTATATATATATATATATATATATATATATATATATATATATATATAAGGAGTACAACTTTGCAGTGACCGTTTTTTTCAAAAGTTTAAGGCTTTATTATAAAAAAGTGGCTACATATTTTTTAATCAGTTTACTGCCCGTCGCTAGCTACGACCTCGGTTCATCTTTCAGGTAGCATTCGAATCCCGCGTCGATAAAAGTCTTGGTCCTTGGACGCAATCTAGGAATCGACCCAATTTTTGACTTCTTCGTAAGTACCGAAGTGCTGGTCAGCCAAATCGTGTGCCATTGACCGGAACAAATGATAGTCGGAAGGGGCAATGTCTGGAGAGTACGGCGGGTGGGATAAAACCTCCCATTTCAGCGTTTCCAAGTACTTTTTCACGACATTTGCCTTCCGCCACCATGCTTGTTTCTCGACCTCAAAATCTCCACTATTGAAGCGTTGAAACCACCGCCGACACGTTTTCTCACTAATAGAATCCTCCCCGTAAGCATCTACAAGCAAACGGTGGGCCTCAGCCGCAGATTTCTTGATGTTGAAGAAGTAAATCATAACCTCGTGCAAATGCTGAGAATTCGGTTCGTAGGTTGCCATGTTTGAGTGCCTATAACTTTATAATGCATACACGTATCCGTTAGCTTTTTTAAATTGTTTACATTGGCAGAGCCTCTAGTTTAAAATGCCACTTTTTTTATTGAGCTAGGGCCACTACTTCGGCCGCAGTGGCTCTCTAAGTAAAACGGTCACTGCAAAGTTGTACTCCTAATATATATATATATATATATATATATATATATATATATTAACATGTGTGTGAGGGTCAATAGTACCTGATAAGTGTTTTTATTATATTTGAATACGTTTTTTATTATATAAAAATAAATTATATATTCATCGTGGATAATATGGGAATTTAGACATAAAGTTTTACCAAAATAACTTTTCGAACAAAGATTGGATAATATTTTCGCAGTCTATAGCTGTTTATTATTATCAATACTGTATGTTGAAGTTAATATAAACCACAAGTAAATGCATATTGACTAAATAAACTATGAATAAATAAATGTTAATGGAAATTTCTACGTAATACACAGAAAACAGCATGGCATGCAAATTTCTTTTGACCCATTGTGACTATTATAAGTTGACCATGTGTTATTTGAGGGTCTTGCCCAAAGATTTTGCCACCGATAAAAATATGATGTTCAATGCTTTTAAAGTTCTCTTCGATAAAACGTATAGCGTATTTTTGTAATCAGTAATATGTGACAAAAAAATTGAGCATTCTGGAAAAAATCGAAATTTGATTTGCGGTACAACAGAATGAAGATAATTGAATTCCGGATACGAAACTACTACTGAAGAACTTTCTTTGCTCATCCAGTCATTGAGAAAAAAACATTATCGACGATACATTTAAAAGTTGATAAATAGAATTAAGCTACACAGAAGAAACAAGTTTTTTTTGTGGGTGTTTCGTCTTCGGATTTTAGTTATCTTCATTCTGCCGGGCTCACAATGGAATTTTGACCTTTTTCCATAATGCTCCATTTTTCTGACCAGTGTTACTCGTCACAAAAATAAGCTATATGTTTTTTTCGAAAATTACTTGACAAACCATTATACATCATATTTTTCACGGTTTTATATATATATATAAAACACGGTAACAATTATAAGGTGGCCATGTGTTTTTAAAGATCCGCTGCAGAAATTTTGTATATATATATATATATATATATAAAACACGGCAACAATTGTAAGGTGGCCACGTGTTTTTAAAGATCCGCTGCAGAAATTTTGTGACCGAGAAAAATATGATGTATAATGGTTTTTCAAGTAATTTTCGAAAAAAACATATAGCTTATTTTTGTGACGAGTAACATTGGTCAGAAAAATGGAGCATTATGGAAAAAGGTCAAAATTCCATTGTGAGTCCACCAGAATGAAGATAACTAAAATCCGAAGACGAAACACCCACAAAAAAAAACTTGTTTCTTCTATATATATATATATATCACTGATTGATTGGCATATTTTTTTTCACACATACAGGATCCTGTTCCACTCCCCGGGAGTGTTGAGCCACCATGAGAATCTTTGACCCTACATGCCGTTGAATCGCGTCGGTCAACGAACCACAGCGCAATCCTTTACCTTCCATCGGCGTCACTCCCCCACAGACGATGCATTCTACCGTACACGTGTGCTCCAATATACACGTTTACCGATATTTTTTTTCCGGCAAAAATGTATAATTATTTCGCTTGTACACTGGAGGCTGGACGATTCGACCAGTTACGTGTACGCCATCGGGAACCGCGTTATTCCAGGGGGAATACTTTTATTCGCGTATCCCCGCAATGATGATGATGATGATGACGGAATATATGATGGCGCGAAACAAGCGCGACCAATCCGGTTAGAGCTCTCCCCACTTCCGAGATAAATGACAACGGACCCGATATGAAAATTGGTTTGTTATGCGTTTGCACAATGCATACATATTTACAATTATATATATATATATATATATATATATATATATATATATATATATATATATATATATATATATATATATATATATATATATATATATATATATATATATATATATATATATATATATATATATATATATATGTATGTGCATCACCGCAACCTGCGCAAAATGCATATCTCGTGATTAATGAAATGTAAAATTTGTTCAATTTAATGTTGTGTAATCGAATAATGGAAAAAAATGTAGATATACATGCATTTCGTTATCACAATGATATTGATCGCTTTTGGAAAGGTTTACGAGACCATATACTCGTACATATACCTATATTCATCTATATATATATATATATATATATATATATATATATATATGGGGTATTCCAGCTCAAATCAGACAACTATGTCCCTCACCATCGTTGACAACAGATTTCCATAGTGTAAAATTTCCCTCGTGGTGGCAAAAAACACCTAATTTTTTTCAATTTTTTTACTCACCCTTTGCTCTTCTGCGGCTGCAAAAAATCGAAAAGTCCACTCGGGCCGTTTGGTGCATTTTTTACCAAAGCTCAATTTGTGCTTTAGATATTCGATATTTTATTTTTGTGAAATTTCGACATTGAGGATGATTATTCGACGGTTTGGAAATCAGAAGAGTACTTTTTCGCTCTTGCAAGCAAAAAAACTGCGAAATAAAATGGTTTCAGATGAAATTGAATTCGGGTGTGATGTATATGTAGACCGAAGAAGTACTCTTCCGACTTCCAAACCTTCCAACAATCATCTCCATTGTCGAAATTTCAAAAACGCTCCAAGTGGACTATTCGATTTTTCGCAGCCGCAGAAGGGCAAGGGGTGGGTAAAAAAGGTTAGGTGTTTTTATTTACACCACGAGTGAAATTTTCCATTGTGGAAATTTTCAATCAACGACGGTCTGGACAATCGTTTTTTGACAAGGTCGCGAGGTCGAACTCTCCGATTTCGATGAAATTTGGCATGTTTGTAGAATGGGTAAAAATAGGCGACACGAATTTTTTTATATCTGCGGAACCCGTTTTTAAGGGGCGAAACGCACCCTCGAAAATAGGGTTGTTTTTCGTTTGAAATTTGTTATCTGCAGCGTTCTTATCTCCAATGTATAATGCACGGAAAGATAAACGTTTTTGCAATTTGGAATGTTTTCATATCTCGTACCGTTAAAACGTTATCGACGAAAAACGAAAAACACCCCGATTTTGGAGGGTGCGTTTCACCCGTTAAAAATCGGGTTCCGCAGATATAAAAAAATACGTGTCGCCTATTTTTGTCCATTCTACAAACATGCCAAATTTCATCGAAATCGGAGAGTTCGACCTTGCGACCTTTCCTTGCGAGTTGAGCTGGAATACCCCATATATACCTATAAACGCAGACCCGAACATTTTGAAATCATTCCAAATTCTATTTTCCTCTTTTATCGAGACCAACGAAAAATGGATGACCGAACAGCCGCGCGCCCGTCTATGTATATATAAATATATGTATGTATGTATATATATATATATATATATATATATATATATATATATATATATATATATATATATATATATATATATATATATATATATATATATATATATATATATATATATATATATATATATATATATATATATATATATATATACCCGTGCATCACTAACGACACATACTGAGCGCCGTGGTGCAAGCTCAACAACAATGGGCGCATCGCTGCGCTGATAAATCCCGCGGCCCTGTTTTCCCTCTGGTTCTCTCTCTCTCTCTCTCTTTCTCTCTCCCTCCTCTCGTTTTGTCATTGTCGTTCCACGACAATAAAACTGCCGTGTCGGCCGAATGCACTTCCGGAATAAAACAAAATCCGCTGTATACGCGGATCGTCCTGACAAAAGCGTAAGTTGCGAATTAAACGATCCGCACGCGGGGTCGAAGGAAAATACAAAAAGAGGTGGCATGACACTGGGGTAGATGGAGCGCGGGGGAGGATTGGGTCGCGGCAATCTAGCATCATTTATTCGAAACGAACTTTTCATCTGCTTTTTTCTCTCGACGCAAGCAACGCGCCCGGTAATTTGTGTACTTTATGCATGAAAATCGATATCATCAATTTGTGAATTATTTAAAAAAAAGATATATATATATATATATATATATATATATATATATATATATATGTATGTATGTATACATGTAAATGAGGAGAATCGTAATGCATAGAGATGCGATTTCACACTAGCTCGCAAAATTATTCGTTCCATGGTTAGAGTTACACATAAATTAGTACGTGAATGGTGACCGTAGGCATTGGTTGAAAAAATGGAGATATGTGTGAAAGGGTATAGGTATGGAGAGACGTATACACGTACTCGGCCATGCACTTTCATAAATGCATACAAATATGCATAAAGGGTGTCTCAAAATGGCCTAAAATTTTTAATTGCGCGCCATTTTTTTTGTGGCGAACATGGAGTAATTATCTTTGACAACTGGCATCAGGAAGTATTGATGTTTAGTTAGGGTGAATTACACGATCGAGCAACGCATATATATTGTGAAAATTTACTACAAAAATGGTGAAAATTTTGCAGAGACGGCTCGAAAAGCCCGCAACCTGCCACACTGCGAGTGAAACAATGCAGTTACTGCAGACAAAGTTTCACGACGCCATTGGACTTCTTTCTTTGGGGTTTTCTGAAAGGAAAAGTGTATACCAATAATCCACAGACCATTCTAGAGCTCAAGGAAGCAATTGGACGCATCATTAATGAAATTAGTCCACAATTATGCCAACATTTTATAAAACAATTTCGAACAAATCGAATATTGTGTTCCACACATAACCTGTGTTTTGTACCTTACGTAAACTGTGTTATGTAAGGTGTTATGTGAGGACAAACATAGGTTATGTCCACACATAACCTGTGTTTGTACCTTATATTAAAGTGAAAATATTCGTACTTTTTCAATAAATAATACGTTTTATTAATAAATTAATATGTCCAGTCATTTTTATACACCCTTTATAAACGGTGGTCCGAAAAGTGACGTCCGAAAGGAAAACCTAGATGCATCAAATCAATACCTATAAAAATCATCCCCGTTTATGCTTTACGATCTTTTATAGTTTTTGAGAAAAAGGATTTTTTATTTTCATTTCGATTTTTCTTGTAGATTTAATTTGTTTTCTCTTTTGTGTTGGTACTTTCCTCTTAGAAGTTTTCGAAAGCAATTGGGAGTCATTTAGAAATATATGATTATTTTTTTTTATCTGAACTTTAGTGACCGATCCTCTCAAACCGATTTGATGGCAATCTAAGGCATATGGCGGTCCGATAAGTGACGTCCGAAAATGCCGTGTATCAATACCCATCCACATCACCCCCATGTATGCTCTACGATCTCTTTCAGTTTTTGAGAAAAAAAAGCACTTAAAATTTTTTTTTTTTTGGGGGTATGTACTATCCTCTTATTGTTAAATGTTTTCAAAAGAAATTGAGAGTCATTTAGGCTAGTATAAGTATTTTTGTTTGATTATCTGAACTTCATTGACTGATGCTCTTAAAGATATTTTTGAATATATTGATAAAAAAAAACTAAGATTTTTCGTTACTTTTCAGTTGATCATTTATTTATTGCTCAACAGTACACTTCGCAACGATGAGTCGAACAAAAATGATCGCGAGGAAAGTACGTATACACAAAATAGAAAAATAAAAAACGATTTTATCTCGAAACCTGAAAAAGATCAGAGAACACACATGGAGGTGATTCGGATAGGTACACCAGGCATCTAGATTTTCCTTTTCGACGTCACTTTTCAGGCCCCTTGTATATACTGGGCTATTGGTCACGATCCCGTGAAAGTGTTGTCGGACATATTTATACAAACGTGAATCATCTCTGAGATATTGTTTTCTTTTTTAAAGGGGTAGGCAACTTTAAAAATGAAGTAACAAAACTTTCGTATGGAATGAACCTCATTTACTATCTGAAGTTTGAGGACACAGTAGCAAAGAATTATCATCAATAAAATAAGAATAATCGGGGCCGGGTTGAAATTCCGAACTTTGAATGCTTCGACGGTTTGAAATTCCTAATTCTGATGTTCCGGAATTGCAAGTTTCGTCAAGATCATGTCCGCGAAAGTTGACTGTAAATGATGTAAAACGCATAACATCGTTTAGACAAATTTTAAAATTGAAGTAAAATTACTTCTTAATTTAAAAAAAATCCCGAAACAATTCGTCGATTTATTAAAAATGTTGAAACTTTTAAAATACAATCTATATATATATATATATAAATATAAACTATAAAAATAGCCGAATTATTTTGACGGTGTTCAGATTTTCGGAGTTTCGGTCTTTCTTGTAAAATTCTTTCGGAGTTTTGAGCTTTCTGATCATCCAAAGTTCGGAATTTCATCCCGGCCCCAAATAATCTCCAAACATTTTTGAACTAGGGGTCCAAAACTCTGCAAGTTCAATTATTAATCTTATTTTATTGTTCATAATTTTTTGTTACTGTTCCCTTAACCCACAATTAATTTATAAATACGTTAGTTGCAAATTAGTTTCCACCGTCCCAACGCCTCACCTAAAAAAAAATATAAAAATATACTATCTCGAAAATGGTTCACTTGTGTGTAAAGCATTATTAAGGCGGGATACACATTTAGACAGGAAACAAATAAGCAATATTGAGGGATTCTTAAAACTAAGAAATAATTATTCCGCAATTATCAAACTTTAGGTATACTCTAATAGTATATTTAAGTATGCGAATCAATTGTTTAAAGTTCGTTCATCATCATAATGGCAGAACTGTGGCAGAGTGTTACAGCAAGGTCGCCGCAGGAGTTGCGAATCGGCGTGCAGTCTAGCTTCCCGTAGACTTTGATTTGCAAAAAAGTTCAAACATTTATTCAGTTAAAACATGTGTAATTTCTATGTGACGGTAATTAAAATGAAGAAAATGCAAATTTGAGAAAATGGCACGCATTTACAAAAAAAAATAACATTTCACGCAACATTTCTGTAAAATGTGCATTAAAAAAGTATTTTTTTTTTTTCAATTTTTCAAAAACATTTCTCGTCAAGTAGAAGGTACCAATATTATCAATATTTCTACCAAGTTTCAACTCAATCGGCTTAATAGTTTTTGAGTTATCCTGCACGCCAATTTCGATAATGCAGTTTTGAGAAAAACGCCTTTGAAGTTCACACCCGCTCCGAATCCGAGCGGTGAGGCACATCGTTGACGGACTGTAACGTTTGAAGTTATTCAAATTTCGCTTTGAAACTTTGGGACGATATTCTACGTATATAGTTCTATCGTTTAAAGAAAAAAAAAAAGAAATCGATTTTGTTGATCGTAGTAAATGTATATCCCGCCTTGAAGCATTTCATATACACAAGCCCTGTATATGAAAAATAAAATCTATTCTGAACCCACTGCATCTGCACAACGTTGGCAATCAGCCCATCCGTCTCTTTTGAGGACATTCCTCAAAGTTGACTCAAAATCAGCGCTCCCCATATTATATTCCTGTGTGTATGTGTGTGCGTGCGTGCGTGCGTGCGTGCGTGCGTGCGTGCGTGCGTGCGTGCGTGCGTGCGTGCGTGTGTGTGTGTGTGTGTGTGTGTGTGTGTGTGTGTGTGTGTGTGTGTGTGTGTGTGTGTGTGTGTGTAATATATAATTTATCGCGATACAGAAAGCGTTGCGTATAAGAGCAGGGCCGTCAAAAATAACGCCGTCATCCGCCGGTTCGATCGTAAACGAGTGGTGGTGAATGAGGATGGGCGGGCAGAGTTAAAAAGCCGATAGTTGCGAGCGGTGGGGGGGTGGAGCAGGGGGGTTGGTGGTATGCGTTTGAGATAGAGAAGTGTGTAGTCATACACAGGACCACCTTTTTTTTATATACACATTGGTTACGAACAGGAGGGCTCGACCAATGCAATTCAATGCGTAAAGTGGTGTTAGTTGGGGCAATTTTGTTGGCCAGGTGTTGACGCACGTAGGTATAGATATAGTCGGAGGTTACCGGGCGGCGGTATTTGATAATGGAAACGCGGGCGTTTTGTGCTCTCTCGCAGTATAAACCTTTACGAACGTTAGGCATTGGTTAATGTTACGAGATGTAACCAATCCCCTCTGCTACGCTCCCGCTCCGATAGTACAGAATTCGCGCTATCTCTCTCTCTCTCTCTCTCTCTCTCTCTCTCTCTCTCTCTCTCTCTCTCTCTCTCTCTCTCTCTCTCTCTCTCTCTCTCTCTCTCTCTCTCTCTCTCTCTCTCTCTCTCTCTCTTGGTCTCTCGCGGGAAGGGATGTTTCCCGGCAAAAGAGAGCGTATGAGAGAGAGGGGGAGCAATGAATTCGCGAGACGGCGGTGCGATATCATTTTCTCTCTCTTTTCTCTCTCTCTCTCCCTTTTTACCCCTCCTAGGAACGTCGACAATGCTATGGTATTGATTTAAAAGTACATTCGTGTTTTCATAATGTTGTATCTGTACCGTAGGCACCGACGCCCACTTTTCCCCAACATTTCGCTCTTTTAACCCACCCCCTACTTCGCTCTATACCCTATGGCCTCATCCACCACCCGCTCCCGAGCGCTACCGTAATATACATGTATACACGTCTTCCTGGCTCTCCTGTCATCCCTCCCGTAAACCCGCACGTCCGCACCCCGTCCTTGTACCTTTTGGCAGGGCTCCTCTCTCTATCTTTCTGTCTGTCGGTCTGTCGCCTCTCTCTCTCTCTCTCTCTCTCTCTCTCTTCTCCCATGGAAATTTGTATACGCAAAAATTTACTACAAATTTATTTTATTAATAATTGTAATATATGTGATATGTATGCCATAGATTGAAAATATATGTTGCATACATGTGCCAAATTCTAATTTTCGTAACGTTTTTATATATGAGATGTATATGCGTGGTATTACTGTATATCAATGTATCATATATCAATGATATATGTAGCATTTACCCTGCATATATACCACATATATTTAGCGTATATGTTGCATACACACTGCATACATACCACATATATACTGCATAAATGGTACATATATGCCACATATATACAGATATGCGTAGCATATCTGTGTATAGTGTTTATATGTAATAGTGTACTTTAACTGTAAGTTAAGTTTTTTTAAGTTTAAGTTGTAAGTTTTATTAAGTTTAACTGTAATAGTGTTTATACACAGCATATATTTCTTGTCAGGAATATGTATCAAAAATGTATGCGTCATATATGACGCATAAATGACACATATATGAGTCATATATGACGCATACATTTTTGATATATTTTTCTGACAAAAAAATAGATTGATAATATATTGAAAATAAATGCGTCGTATATGCCTCATATATGCATCATATATATTGTTTATACGTAGCATATATTTTTTTGGTCAGTGAAATATATCGAAAATATATGAGTCATATATGCGTCATATATTTGGTGTATATATACTGAATATATACGTATACTGAATATATACTATTTTTCGTCACTATATATATGACCGATATATATATATATATATATATATATATATATATATATATATGTGTGTGTGTGTGTACCATATATTTTCTGCATATATTTTACATACATAAATTTCCATGGGGGTCTCTCTCTCTCTCTCTCTCTCTCTCTCTCTCTCTCAACCTTTCCCTCTCTCCCTCGTCCAAAACTAATTCATCCTGCTAATCGTCGAGTTGATAACAACGAATCTACGGAAACAAAATAAAAAAAAGGAACAATGATCGTAACTAGATGATCCTACTCTCCAACACGATCGGAGCTTTCATCAGTGGGGAAGTTTTTTTTCCTCTTTCCGCGCGTCCTCAATAAAACCCCGTTTCGGAAAAACACGTATTAAAAAATCACGAACACTGTCGGCATTAAGGGGTCAGTCTACTTTGAAAATTTCAAAAAAGCTAAAGCAAGCAAGTCTTGAAGAAATCGACGATGATGAGCAATCAGAAGGGATTTTGTACGGTGGAGGAATTGCCGATTGAGTTTAGGTAAGAGTTTTTCATAGTATAAACTTCAAACGCGTTTTTCTCGAAACAACGTTTTCAAAATCTAGCTCCATCGTATCTCTGAAAGTAATAAACCGATTCTCTTGAAATTCGAACCACATATTGTCAACATGATTCGCAACAAGATGACTCCCGATGGTTTTAAAATTTTGATTTTTACTCTTTTTTTTGTTGCGAAAAACTGCGAAAAAATGCGCTTTTTTTACTTTTTTCGTATTTCATCTGCCATTTTTTTATTTTTTGATAAAACTTTATATCCGAGGGTCATTTTGTAGCTGGTGTCATACTGAATCTAATGGAATTTGATTTTTTTGTTTCAGACAAGCCGTTGCCGAGTTGTGATGGGGCTACCTAGCCCACCTATTTTTGAGGCGTTACGTTAAACTATAGTTTTTGTACTTAAAAATTAATAAAAGTGAATTAATTTTTTAAAAATATATTTCAAGACTTTATTTATCAAGCCCAACAACTTTTATATTCATATATTTTATACAATCGTCGAAAAAAATCGCGAAAATAGCTTTTTTTTTCGTGGCTCCAAAGTGGACTGGCCCCTTAAATCGTTCGGAATGGATCAAATATTCCAAAAAAGCATATTTGGAATACGCTGATTCTGGCTTGTTAACCTTTGATCGCTAATGCTGTTGATGGGAATTTGAGAGGATTTAAAAAAATTTGTTCCATTGGCCCTATTGTGTGATAACAATGGAACGTCGATTTTCCATTCTACAGGCGTGCTGCGCTTGCAGTGAATTGTTCACTAGGGCTATACCGACGGTTTTTTAAATTGCAATTACAGGATAACGCGATGAATACGCATTTGCACAAATACAAAAATATAGACGGATTGCCGTATGTCAATTAAATAATCGATCTGACAATATTAGTCAACTCAAATTAAAAATAGTCTTTAATTAATCTTTGATTAGGTACACATATACATATGTTATTTTATATTTCAAAATGTAGATTTTGAATTTTATTATAATATGTCAACAAGATTGTCACATGTGAATAAAATCAACGATCTGACAACATTAATCAACGCAGATTAAATTTAGAAATCCCATCGATCGAAATCAATTATAATTCACGTTTATTTGTTTATATATACATAAATTCTAATTCTGACAATATTAATCAACGCAGATTGAATTTAAAAATCCCATCGATCGAAATCAATTATAATTCATGTTTAATTGTTTATATATACATAAACTCTAATTCTAAACTTTAAACCAGATACTTTTAGTTTTATAATAATAACATGTCAACAAGATCGTCGTGTGTCAATGAAATAACCGATCGGACAATATTAATCAACTCAGATTATGTAAAAAAATTCCGTCGATCGAAATAATTTATAACTCATGGCTGATTGTACATATATATAAATATATGTTTATGTATGTGATTTCAAAGGCCTTCGACTTCGAGGATCATCTTCATAGTAGCCAATCGTCCTCATACTTACCGTTACCTAAGTCCCAATCCCTTGCAAATCACCTTCGGATAAATCTGAGCATATTTACGTAAAATTCGTCACGGTTCCAAACCAATGATTTGTTTAAAAAAATCAAGGACTGTCCTTAAAACAGCCAGATGCGCTGTTAGCCAACATTGTATGGATAAAATGAGTCCAAAGTTTTATTTTCTCAAATATACATACATATATATTTGTGTGTGCACGAGTGTGTAGATATTTGTATGCACGAAGGGCGACGCTCGAATTGCCAAGGAAGAAGTAAATTAGCGAAATGTCTGCACGAAGCGCTGTCGAAGACACGCCAACGGGCCGTGAGCGCTTCTCAAATTTCGGCGAGGCTTCAACGAAGCGTGTATAGACTTTTTCGCGGTTTAATGACGGCTCTCCTCGTACAGAAGGCGACGTACACCTGTTTCCTTTTTTGCGATTGAGTTTAATAAACAGTCATTACGCGTAGTGGTCTCGCGACGAGCATTATTTGGCCCTCTGTGCGCCCATTGGGAGCGGACTTTTTCCTTATCTTCTGGCGATTTAATGCTCGCGCGACGAGCTCCGACAGAGGCTTAGCCCGAGAGAGAAAAAAAAATATAATTGATACAATTATATTTTCACGTGAGATCACGAATGTCGGTGGACGCGCGGGCTTAATTATGAATTATTTTGTCGAAAGCGCGGTGGAAGGATAGAATTGCATATCGAATTTTGAGTGTAATCAGTGAGGGAAAAGGGAAAGTCATTGTGGGATTTTTGGATCAGTGGGCGAATTCTTGAATGAAAATGAAGTGGAAAAGGGAAAGTTCGTAACGTTCAGGTTTAACGGGCTTCATCTACCTAGAGGCCCGACAAAAATTGCCAAATTCCGATCTTTTTCTGGGAAACGGTTGGTGAAAAAGAAACGCATTTTTTTAAAAACAAAGGTACATATATTAAGAGCCATTACACAAATAAAGGAAAACAACAAAAACATGGTCACCGGCAGATGATGAAATTTTTTTTCGCGACGTTTCGCGGTGGACGTTCCCCAGCTTAAATGGTCTGTCTGAAATCTGAAACCCAAAGGGGTTATTCAAGTCAGGGATAAATACGAGTCGTTGACGATCGTCGATTTTTTAAATATATTTTTTTTTAAACGTGGCTACGGATTGAAACTCGAGCATACAAAATTTATGAAAAACGTCGTCGTTATTACGTAATTATTAAAAAATAAAGATCGATTTTCAAAAAGTGAGATCGTCAACGACCTTTAAATGTTTCTCAGCACATCTCCTGTAAATTTGGAAACAATCCATCAAGTGGTTCTCCAGATATAATGTCCACCGACTTGGAAAAAAGTGTTTCGAGAAAACGCGTTTAAAGTTTGAAGTATGGTGCCGCTACAACTCGCCCGGTCGACTGTTAGAAGCTGTAGCTCATTCAATTTTAGGAATATTTCAATGAAATTTTCAGGGAATATCGCTAAAAGGTGATACTATCGAATAAAAATAGTTTTGAAAAATGCAATTTTTTGACCCACCTAGGTAGATGAACCCGTTACAGAATCTGCGTACGTTTGGGGCCCAAAAAATGTTTGATTTTCAATATTTTTTTCTGATGAGAGTATCGATATGGCAAGGTCGGGATTTTGGACACAATTCACACATAGGCTTGACAAGTTTGAGTTTTTTTTAAATTAAGAAATATTGGTTAACAATGAAATTGTTATTATTTAAACAGAGTGCAGCCGTTGTTGCATGGGCAGTCGGTGTAGGTAGTTCTACCAATAAGAGTAATCTAAAATGAAATATAAAAAATTTCCTTTTTGTATAATAATCAATCTTTCGTATGACCAGATACTTATTTGAAATTTTGAAAATTACGAAAATGGCGAGTCGAGAAAAGGTCGATTTTCGACGACAAAAAAGACTTTAATAATTTGTTATTAACAAATGCATGGACCATGGAATGGGACATACCGGGAAATCATTCGGTCATACGATAGAGTATGTTATAAACTATTGTCTGCCCGAATCTAAAGTGAATCGGATAATCAATAATTTTGAGATACAACTTGCACCGTTTTATGAAACATTGTTTAAAAAAAAGCAAAAGAAAAAGGGTAAATTCGCCGTAGCCCACTGCGCGATCTGACCCTTTACAAAAATCGTCGTAACTCACAATCAGTGAATTTTTCGAAAATTTTCACTGTAACTTAAAATGAATACCCTAAGGTAATTATGCAATAAAGAAATCGTCTTGTAAAAATGTAACGCTTATGCATACCCCTTAAGCATTCGGCTGCGATTTCTCTCACGCTTGCTCTCGATCTCTCTCTTCCCCTCGATCATTCATTGTCTTTTTCTCGCACCTTATCACTCCCTTAAGAGACTTCCCTACGGTCGCACCTACCCTATCGAGGACCCCCGAGAATATTTGAAACCTGCGTTTCCACTCGGCAGTTTTTTCCCCTGCCCGTTTGATTTACACGGACCATTTGCTCTTTACGTTCAAACTTGGATAGCTCAACAATCAACTAATATTCGACGAATCCACCCGGCAATCCTTAAGACTGACCCTTACGGTTTTTAATAACCCTTTTGCGGGCGAAGATAAGAATTACATCGAATAAAAAAAAGTTTGAATGTAGCGAATATAATCAAAATTCGTGAAATTGAGATCGGAAAAATCGAACGAATAATTGAACTCGGCCACTTACGGACTTGAATTACAGAGCGTAACTTTAACGTGCATTTTTTTATACTCAATAGTATTGTTCGAAAGGGTAAGAGATAAATTAAATTTTGGAACAAAATCGACACACCCTAATAAATAAATGAATAAAATACGTCAAACGAATCTTATAAATTAAATAAAACAAATTAATTTCAAAATTTCAGTTGAATGAAAAATGGAATAAGCCGGGCACATAAAAATGTACGATGTAAATCCTGTACGATGGAACAGACGGTACATTTTTTTTAAGAAACCAAATAAATCAGTAAGGAACTAAATAATTAAATTAATAAATATACGTAAACACAAAAACATATACAGGGTGTTTGGACCGACACATTTTTTGGGGGGATTGAGGGGAGGGGGGTCATTTGCTAATTTTTTCACCCTTAGACCCTAGGTCCTAAATGTCACGGTAGTTGAGATAGGATTTTTTTCGTTTTTTTTTTTAATTACCCGAAATTTTGCCTTGCAATGATCATAACTTTTTCATTTGTGGTTGTAATAGCACAAAATCACTTTTGTTATATTCTGCAACGTATGTTTATTATAAGCAAATCATTATTTGACACAATTCGTTTCAAGAAAGTGACTCTAGAGCTTGCAGTCTTATAAAGGTGTAAATGAATGAAAAATTTCAACCCCTACGTTCATTACAACAAAAACTTGTCCTCTTTATTTTGACCACATAATTAATTATTTCTACGGCATGTAGCATACCATTTGGAGAGGGGATAAACTAGAGAACTTTTCAAAACAAAGGTAAGAAGTTTTTTTATATAATAC
The DNA here is from genome assembly GCA_944452715.1 of Ophion slaviceki. Lineage (NCBI taxonomy): Eukaryota > Metazoa > Arthropoda > Insecta > Hymenoptera > Ichneumonidae > Ophion > Ophion slaviceki. The sequence continues at coordinate 6,831,980 of OX101788.1, read as the reverse complement.
TTTTAGACGTGGCCATTTTTATACATTTACGCATTTTTGAGACTGAAAGCTCATGAGTTATTTGCTTGAAACCAATTGTATCAAATAATAATTTATTTATAATAAACATACATCGCAGAATACAACAAAAGTTATTTCGTGCTATTACAACCACAAACAAAAATGTTATGACGATTTGAAGGCCAAATTTCGGGCAATTAAAAATAACGAAAAAAAATCATATCTTAAGGGGTCTTCTCACTTTAGACGCTAAAAAAGGCTTTTTTTCATTAATTTTTTGATAGGTTTATATCATATATATTGATACATAAGTTGTTACACGTAATAAATACACTTTCGAAATACATTAAAAAAATGTTTTTGATGTGCTTATGTAACCCAAACAAACTTTAAACGCGTTTTTCTCGAAACAACGATTTTCGACGGCTTGTTTTTACAAATCTTCGAAACTACTGAACCGATCCTTATGAAATTTTAACCACATATTCTTTACAACTATAACTATAGCGCGTATCAAGGATTTTTTTAATTTTTATATTTACTATTTTTTTTACCAAAAGCGGTGAAAAAAAAACGTTTTTTTTTTTCAAAAAATGTCTGCCTTTTTTTATTTTTGCATATATAAAAAATCGTATGATATGCGCTATAGCAATTAATATACTGAATCTAAAACCGTTTGATTTTTTTGTTTCGGATGATCCATCTCCGAGATTTCATGAACAGCGCAGACTTACGATTTTTTTAGTACATTTTCTAAGGACATTTTTTAAATACCATTTTTGTCTATAAATAATTGCTTAAAAAAAATAAAAATTTTAATGTATTTCGAAAGTATATTTATTAAGGCCTTAGGCCACAGTAACGGGTATAAAATCGTGTGCGAATTTAACAATTTTTTTTCGTACGAAAAAGTGTTTCACTCATAAAATTAATTACACATCTATTGAGTATGAATATCAAGCTGTTGGAAAATATATATATTTTTTTTCGATGTACAAAATGGCCGACTACTCGAAACTTCTTGAAACAGCTTTTTTCCAATTGGCGTGACAAATAACTTCAACAATTTTCACTCGATTTACTTCTAATTTAAAAGTTATGTTCCTAATTCCAATTCGCAGAGAAGTATGTACGGAATTTCTGATTAAAACTTTTTATTTTATGAGCACTTTATGAGCCGTTACAACGACATTTTGTCCTGAAAATTCATTTCTTAAGTTCAAACACCTACAACTTTTGAATAAAACAATATTTTTTAAATTCCCCACGTACTTCTCTAGGTATTCTAATGTAGATTGACGAGAACATTTGTTTTTTTGTTCTAGGTAAAAAATTGTGAATGCTAATGTCACGCCGCGGAGCGCCAAAAAAAAGATAAAAAAAAACATTAGTAGTCGGCCATTCTGTACATCGAAAAAAAAATTTCAACAGCTTGATATTCATCCTAAATAGATGTGTAATTAATTTTATGCGTGAATCACTTATTCATACGAAAGAAAATTGTGAAATTCGCACAGTATTTTATACCCGTTACTGTGGCCTAAGGCCTTAAGTGTACAACTTTTATATCAATATCTATAATATGAACCTATCAAAAAAATGTATGAAAATATCGTTTTTTGGCGTCTAAAGTGAGCAGACCCCTTAATTACCGTGACACTTAGGACACAGGGTCCAAGGATGAAAAAGGTAGCAAATGACCTGCCTAATCCCCCAAAAAATTGTATCGGTCCATGCCCCGAACACCCTGTATATATACATCTCTCATTTTTTTTTAAACAAATGTCACTGTCCACCATCGAAATGAATGGAAAATTTCGTTCGATCGTCGGGCCAATTGGGCGTGGAATAACGAGGGCAGAGAGATAGAGAAAGAGAATTGTGATAATTAAACATTAATCGCAATAATTGTACACGCGCTGCAGATAATTGATTATCCCGAGGGGTTGGAAGTTGCGATGCTGTTAGGGCTCATTGCGTATCGTGCAAATGGAAAGTACATCAAGAAAACTGATGATTTTCCCTATTTTTACATCCAACACGACCCCTTGCCGGTTTTCCGTTTGCGGCCCCTCCCTTTGGGGATGAACGAAGGGTCGGCTGTGTCGCCTGTAACCGGGCATACGAGCCGCGCGGTTGGCAGTTCGGCGCGGGCTGTTTGGGGCAGTTGGTGCCAGCAAGAAAGTGGAGGGGAAGCGCGAGCGCGGTTTTTACTATTGATTGCCGAATTAAAAACGCGCATGCATAATTCAGCGATACACTTCTAGGGTGTTGTTCGCGCGCGGGTGCCCAGGGGGTCGTCATTATCCGCCGCTACCCTTGTCGAGAACTTCAATACCCTGGAGAATATTCAGGGTAGCTGCTGTCGGTGGGGCGATCGGGGCGAGGATGGCTCGCACTTTTGTCGCGTTACCATCGGTCGGCAATACCAGCAACCCCTGCAGAATAGGGGTTGCTAAAATTCGGGGGTAAGTTTGCGAGCCTCGATACGTTACCTTTGGCTCGCTCGCTGCCATCCCCCAATTCACCTCAGTCGAGCTCGTCAGCCGGTGCAAATACCCCCAGATGGCGGGGTTTTTCGAAATTCGAAGATCGATCGCATTAGGACAGGTGACCGTTCATGACGATGAAAAATTCGATTTTTTTTACACAATTTGCAGCCTCGACGTGTTTATAACACGTGGGTAAAAGGATATTTTCGCACCTTAAGGGGTCTTCTCACTTTAGACGCTGCAAATGCTATTTTGATGATTTTTTTTGATAGGTTTATATTATAGATATTGATATAAAAGTTATTACACTTAATAAATAGACTTTCGAAATACATTAAATTTTTTTTTATTTATTCAAGTCACTATTTATAGACGATAATGGTAGTTAAAAAAATTTCCTAAAAAATTGTAGGTCTGCGCAGTTGATGAAGTCTCGGAGATGGATCATCCGAAACAAAAAAATCAAACGGTTTTAGATTCAGTATGTTAATGGCTATAGCGCATATCATACGATTTTTGATATATGAAAAAGTAACAAAAGGGCGGACAATTTTCGAAAAAAAAAAAAAAAAAACGTGGTTTTTCACCGTTTTTGGCAAAAATAGTAAATATCAAAATTTAAAAAAATCCTTGATATGCGCTTTAGCTATATTTGTTAAGAATTTGTGGTTAATATTTCATAAGGATCGGTTCAGTAGTTTCGACGATTTTATCAACAAGCTGTCGAAAAACGTTGCTTCGAGAAAAACGCGTTTGAAGTTTGTGTGGGTTACATAAATACATAATTTTTTTAAAATCTATATCGAAAGTGCATTTATTAAGTGTAACAACTTTTATATCAATATCTATGATATAAACCTATCAAAATAATTCATGATAATAGCCTTTTTGGCGTCTAAAGTGAGAAGAACCCTTAACTATTTTAGAATATACTGCCTGTTGAGCGGAACCGTCCGTCGGTTGGAGTTTTTTCAGCTACCCAAACAGCTACCTGTTTAGGTAGCTGAGGCCCTCATAGGGTTTTTCTGGAAACAGAATTTTTCACCGCGCAGGGGACTCTACAGATAACGGATAAACCCATCCACGTGATTTTCTGCGCAATCGAAAGAAAATTCACTTTGCGGGAACATCAGGAAGCAATTTTTGCCCAAAATTGAATTAGAAATATTTTTTTCGTCCGCTGAAGCAAAGAAAAACCGGCCAAAATATTGGTTTTTTTTTTCAAACGGTTGCTATTTTGATATCCCGGGGTTTTTCAGAAAACGAAAAAACGGAACCCCCCTCAAATTTAGTCTAGTATGATTTTTTTTAACCCGTTTTTGGTTCAGATGAACTGGCAAGGCTGTGGTGCGCCCCGCGGAGAACAGAACACACCGTGTATGGCTTTATTTGACGGGAGCTGTAGCCGCCATCTTGGATTTTTTAAATAAATACAATTAGAATGATTTTTTAAATTGATTTTTTCCTAAAAAATCAATGTAAAAATTAGAAAACGATATGGTAAGAAATTAGCAAATACAAATCTCTAAAAAATCAATTTAAAAATTAGCAAATGTCATTTTTTAAATTAATAATATTGGAAATATTTTTCAAAATGAATAAAAATGGGATTCGTCTCGATTGATAGAAGAAATGAATACGTTGAAACCCGTTTCGAATGGCATTTATTTTATAAAAAAAAATCCGAAGTTCACGCATCTTCCATGCCTCTCGACAGTAACCTGTCCTTCAAATTACGCCCTCGTGTAAGAGCTCCGGAGGGCCCGGGCCTAATTGTCGTGCAACGGCGTCCAAGCGGTCACCCATCCGAGTACTGGCTCGCGCCAGTGTGGAAAACCGCCGCAGCCGGTTATTCGACCGCTTCAATTGTTGCCCGACAAAGTCGACATTTCAAATGTCATCTTGGCGATCAAACGTCACTATTTCAATGCACGAAAGAAGAAAATCAACGTCATGTCAAAATTTGAGCAGCACGAAGGGACCGAAGAGAAACACCAGACCGCCCAGCGGCAATCTATTATTAATAATTTATTTTGCAAAATAAATTGACATATACAACGGGGGGTACCTTAACGATTTAGCGTAAATGAATTTTTCACACAGGTCCAATACCGTGACTTACACGTTTTACGATACATTTCTTTTCCTTCTACTTACTTTCGATTTTGAATAAAAAATTTGCCCGTTTTATTTGAATCCATACACGCTCGCACCCACACGCACTGGCACACGAACACTCCACCCCCGCTGCACACTCTCTCACATGGTGCAAAGAAAAGGATATTTTGTTTTTGTTTTTTGGGAATCTTCCTTTTTTTTCGTTTCGTTCAATTGTCCATTTATTTACCGTGTAAAAATGCATGTACTCGCGAAACGCGACAATCTCGCCTGGTCGAACTTATGTATTACGATCGTTACCACGGAAGATTGCGATTCGTCACGAAAATTGACAAGAACTCGCGAGTCCCACAATTTAATAGCTACGATTATATTTAATTGATCGTATGGAACGGTTGAGTGACGAAGCTCCTTAAACTTCCTTCGTATTCTAATGTACGGATTTATATCTATAGTTTACGTGTACAGGGCTACTGGTTGTTGGTCACCATCCCGTGAAAGGGTTGAAGAACATGTTGTCCGCTATCAAGCAATCCGGTAATAATTTATGCAAAAGTTAACCATTTTCGAAATATGATTACTTTTGTTATTTTTGAGTGAGTGGTAGGTAACTAAAAATTCATTGAGGCCTTAAGCCACAGTAACCTGTCTAAAATCCTGTGCGAATTGAACTATTTTTTTCGTATGAAAAAGTAATTCACTCATAAAATTAATTACACATTTATTTAGTATGAATATCAAGCTGTTAGAAAATATTATTATTTTTTTTTCGATGTACAAAATGGCCGACTACTCGAAACTTCTCGAAACAGTTTTTTTCCAATCGGCGTGACGAATAACTTCGACAATTTTCACTCGATTTACTTCAAATTTAAAAGCTATATTCCTAATTGCATTTCGCAGAGAAGTACGTACGGAATTTCTGGTTAATCGAAAACTTTTCATTTTATGAGCAGTTATAACGAAATTTTTCACTGAAAATTCATTTCTTAAGTTGAAATTCCTACAACTTTGGAATAAAACAATATTTTTTAAAATTCCGCACGTACTTCTCTAGGTATTCTAACGTAGATTGACGAGAATTTTTGTTTTTTGTTCTAGGTAAAAAATTGTGGATGCTAAATGTCACGCGGCGGAGCGCCTAAAAAAAAGAAAACAAAATAAAATATTAATAGTCGGCCATTTTGTAGATCGAAGAAAAAAAATCTAACAGCTTGATCTTCATACTAAATAGATGTGTAATTCGTTTTATGAGTGAATCACTTTTTCACACGAAAAAAATTGTTAAATTCGCACATGATTTTATACCCGTTACTGTGGCCTAAGGCCTTAACAAAAAAAGTGTTGCATGGAATGAAACTTTTTTATTATTTGTAGTTTGAGGACGCAGTAACAGAGAATTATCGATAATAAAGTAAGAACAATTATTACACTTGCAGAGTTTTGGACCCCTCTTTCAAAAATGTTTGCAGATTAATCTTATTTTATTGTTGAAAATTCTTTGTTACTGTGTTCTCATACTGTAAATAATTTTTAAAAGTTTGATTCCATACCACAGTTTTTTTTAATTAATTTTTTAAGATACCTACATCGTATTAAAAAAAAACAATAAAAATAATGCCTCGAAAATGGTTCACTTTTGCATAAAGTATTACTGGGTTATTTGACAGCGGAAAACATGTACCCTTTCACAGGATCGTGATCAATAGACAGTAGCCCAGTATATATATCATTACAATAATGTATCATTTTATGATAATGTATTGATGATTCCAGTCTATGGGATTTATAAATCTTATCTGCGTTGGTACAATTACGTTGTATCGATGATTTTATTGACATATAAAAAAAAAGCTACTCTCCTTACGTCCTAAATCAATCTTACACACTCCTAGTCGAATTTTCGTTCCCTCATGTGACACTTAGGATCCATAACCGCGCTACAAAATTTGGGACCGAAGGTGGAACCAAGAGGAAGGAAAAAAAAATCGAACAACGTTCCACCTGTCGGCTGATCACGATGAAACGAGGGAAAAAAATGATAAAAAAAAACAGGTGGTGCATGGTGTCGATTAACGCATAGACACAACGTCGACGGAAAACCGCATCCTTTAGTTTTGCTCGTTCGAAGCGAAATTCGATCTTCGTCACTCGGACACCCGAGTCGTCGAATACGACCGATCTTCCATGCGTTTATATTTTTTCCCATTGAACGTTGAATCGAGAGAAGAAATTGAGATAAGCGCGACGATTGCCTCGAGTGGAAAATTATTATTTCGGTCGTTCACTGCTCAATTTTTTTTGCATTTTGCATGAAAAAAATTGAGTTTTCGCTGCAGGGAAAAAACTATTTTTTTTGGAATTCGAGATCGAGGATGCGCAGGCTGAGCAAATATGGAAAAATTCGAGGACGTTTTTTTTCTTGTTTTTCGACGAATTTTGATCTACAACGATTGCTTCGTAGTCGATAAGTTACCGCATGGTCTCTATGGAAGTTACGTCGGACATTAATGCGTCTCTATGTTTTTTTTTCTCTCGTCGCTTTAATATAAAATCTATAATTAGCCATTATTCATATTCTCTCCTCAATCACGCACATGCTTTAGCACCCTACATTACTGCCTAAGTTATGACCAATTGTGTCATTTTTCGAAAAATAAAAACTCGATGGCAACGAATTATTTTTCGTGTTTGCTTAAGCTACAGGAAAAAGGCGATACAAGTGACGCAAAAAAAAAAAGAAAAAAGACCAAAAATCGTCCCACACATAGCCGTTTTACTCTGTCGGTAACAACGACGTCTAAAAGTCTATTGTACAATTTCTTACACGGCGTTAGTTTATTCGCTATCGGCACCACGCGCCGAAGTGCAAAAATTCATCCCTCCATTGAAATGAAAAAAGCAGCATAACTTCGAGCGCCGGCTGCCTCGACGAAATTCTCTCTCTCTCTCGTCTCTTACGTGTCAAGCTGCTTTCACGCTAATTGTACAGTACACTTCATGGCACGGGCTTTCGATGAGATGCAAAAAGCAGGAGGGTAAAAAATGCGTTCGTAAAGCGGAACGTTAAATCAACGAAATATACGATTAATCAACGGTTTTTTGTTGCCCGTTGGCTCGATGTGATAGAAATTTCCCAAACGCTTGAACGAAAGCGAATTATTGACGTTTAAGAACTAGTAGCACTCGACGCACATAATCAACGGCGTTAATAATCCGTTTGTCTATGTTACAGTCAAAGCCCGTCTGCAGTTTAAACGCGTTTTCCCTAGTAAAAACTAGTTCTCACTGAACGCGTAATCCTTACAACTAGTTTTTCTTAGCGAAAACCAGAATTTATTGATCAATAAATTCGAACGTTAGTTGAAACTCGTCTTGACTAGGAAAAACCAGTTCCAACAAAATTAATCAGTGACAACTGTTCGTTTGAGTTTTTTTATCATTAAGACACCGTTTTAACTATCATTTAGAAACGGTTGTAACTATCATTCAGAAACATTTTGAACTGTCATTTAGAGACGGGTTTAACTGTAATTTAGAAATAATTTCAACTGTCATTTAAAATCAGTTTTAACTATTATTTAGAAACAGTTTTAACTGTAATTTAAAAACAGTTTTAACGATAACTTAAAAACAGTTTTGACTGTCATTTTAAAAGAGTTTTAACTGTCATTAAGAAACAGTTTGAACGATAATTTAAAAACAGTTTTGACTGTCATTTAGGAACAGTTTCAACGGCCATTTAGTAATAGTTTTAACTGATTCATATCGTTAGAACTAGTTTTTCCCCGCTAGAACTAGGTTTTTCTAGTTAGAACTAGTTTTTCGTCGCTAGAACTAGTTTTTCCTAGCTAAACTAGTTTTTCCTAGCTAGAACTAGTTTTTCCTCGCTCGAACTAGTTTTTCCTAGCTAGAGCTAGTTTTTTCTAGCTATAACTAGTCTTTTATAGTTGGACCTTGTTTTTTGTACCTAGTACTTGTTTTTCCTAGTTGAAACTAGTTTTAGCTACATCCGAACGTATTGATCAGACCATTTTAGTTTTCACCAGGAAAAACTAGTTGTAACGAAAGCGTTCAGTCGGAACTAGTTTTTACTAGGTAAAACGCGTTTAGGCTAAAAACGGGTTTCAACGGTAACATACATATTACCAATGTATTTAACGTAATCATATATAAAATTTACAATTTTTAACGTAGTATTAATATTCAAAACGGAGATATAATAATTTATATATATGTACGTGTGCGTGTGGGCATATTTATATGCGTCGTTATTATTATGTAATCGCTGAAACATTTATAAAGTTACGTTGCTTAAGGTCTTAAGGAACTATTTTGGCACTATAAAATTTCATATCGTGTTGCGCAATCTTTGTGCTTATATATATTCAATACTCATAAAAGTCTAGCATTCACGGGGCAAGCCGTTCGTCCCCTAAAACTAAAAACAAAAAAGAAGATTATTAGAAATTTGACAATTCCCCAATTAGCGATAATAATTCGTCTCCCCTCGTGAACGCGTTTTCGTTTAATTTCAGGAATTGTTGACGCACTTTGTTAAGTGCACCAAAGTAAAGGTCTTTTCCCTTTTCATTTGTTTAGTTGTGTTCTTTAGAAAATTGTCGACTCGTACGAAACTCCTCGTGACTCTTCGTGGACTGTACGAGATTGTTCCCGATTGAGGGTAACTTCGGGCCAAACGCCTGTCTTTTGCTACTTCATCGATTTTCATTCACGAACAGACTCCACCAAATTCCAGTGGAATTTTTTCCTCGTGATTTTCCCAACGTCTTCTCGGCCAGGACATTGCTTTGGATTCGTGAGGAAACGTCTTTGAAGACAAGGAGTTTGGATCGTGAAAAATATGCGTCTGGAAATTGGTGAAGGTAGTCATGGTCAAGATGTGCTGGACGCCTGGTGAACAACATGTCCGTAGGTTGTAAAAATCAACCCCTTGTTCTTTGTTCCTCCCTCTGTTCACGGACGCGGCTCTTCGGGATGTTCGGGCGCGAGTTTGCTCGCGCCTATATTCGTGGGTACTTCGGAAAGCGAGACGTGTGGAGTGAGTTCGTTAGCAGACGATTGTTCGGTACGACGATTCAGCGGTGGTGGTCTTTTCCGGCAAATTTGTCGTGCAAAGTGCCGAGGATGGCATGTGCATGGGTAAAGGTGATTTTGAGGACATTCGAGTGTGAGAATCGAGATACCAATTGTCGCCATGCTGAACATTATGGAAAGCCCAGTGCCTTCAAAGTCATCTTTGGACAAATTTGATCATACGCTCATTACGAAAATTAAGGGAAAAGTAAAATTATAAAAAATTTCATTGATTTTTTAATTGCTGTAACTTCGTGAAAAATGGTCGTATCGTAAAAAAAATGGAGTTTTAAAGCTTGAAATCTCTAATTTACGAATCTCACCGGTGTTCCTTAAATGCTTCGGTGAAAAATGACGGTTCAGCCGAACAATTTTCAATTGTGGGGGGTCTTTGGGTATGTATTGAACTAAAAAAACCTAGAAACGAGTCATTTTCGCAATATTTGCAAAGTTGACGTGGATTTTCCAAAACCGGGAAAAAAGTAATTTCTTCGTACTTTTTAAAATCAATATTGAGGTTAAAAAAAATTCTCTAAAGTACCAAAAGGTGCTTTCTCTAAAAGCACCTTTTGGTACTTTATATAAATTATTTATTTTCTTAATTACTTACTAATTAAGAATTAATTAATATTTAATTAATTATTAATTTTATATATTATATGAAAAGGAGAAAAGCTCCTTTTTTGTTTAAACGCCGATATCTCAGCGACAAATGGTAGTACAGAGGTAAAAAAATACCGTTTTGAAGCTGAAGAATGAGACTAAATGACACAAATATTGATCAAGCTCAAAAAAAATTTGAAACCGTGGACGATTTTGAAAAAAAAAAAAAAAAAATTGAAAATGTTTGCCTCGCGCTATTTCTTAGATTCACGCCGAGCGTGTTGCTTAAAAAAAATTACCGGTGACATTCGTAAACTAGAGATTTCAAGCTTTAAAACCCCATTTTTTTAAGATACGACAATTTTTCACGAAGTTACAGTTATTCAAAAATCAATGAACATTTTTTGAAATTTTACTGTTCCCTTAATTTTTGTAATGAGTGTATTTCCATTACGGTAATTTCAAAGACCTCAGCGAAAAGGGAATCAAGGAAAAACGATTGGCGACCTCAATGTGGCCAGATGTCCTGATAGCTAAGGTTACGTAGAAATCACGGGTTTCCATTCAAATGTATAAGTGTGTGTGTTGGTCATTAGGCTATATTGTCAACTTCGACCACCGTTGTACTGCCACGTTTTCATCTGTCGCTTTGTCTCTCTTCTCTCTCTTTCTCACTCTCTCCCTGACCTTCCTCTTCGCATCCCGCATGTATTTTCCCCGAGATTTGACCAATTTACTTCGCCAATGCACATTTGCCCCATGGCAGGGACGTTTCCTTCCTTCGTTAGCGTACAGACGACCTGTGAACCCCACCGAGTGGGTCGCTGACTCTGCTTTTATAATTTTCCATCGAACGAAATGAAAAAGCCATGGAAAAGCTGCTTACTCGGACCTCCAATTGTTTCGATATTCAAGGTTTTTTGCATTCGAGGAGTACTGCAGCAAAGTGTCAGGCACAGAGGGCTTCGTCCAGGCGTGTTTGTGATTAGGGTGCACAGATGTACCAGCGTGATCCGGATTTCGATTTGAGTTTTGAAAATTTGGGGATCCGCAATTGCTCGCCTGCTGCAAGTGGTCGATTTTGTTTGGGTTTGGGGTCTTCGGCGTCTGGGAACATCACTGTCGTGAGACACATCTAATGATGTCAAGGCCACTAGTCACACTCGGTCATTTATCTGCTGTTTATCGAGGCTCCAATTTTTTCGATACTCAAGGTTTTTTTGCATCTGAGGAATCTGGGAGCAAAGATGACGGTGTCAGAGACAGAGGGAGTGGTCCAGACGTATTTGGGATTAGGGTGCACAGATGTACCAGCGTGATCCGGGTTTCGAATTTGAGTTTTGGCAATTTGAGGGTCCGCGATTCCTTGGCTGCCGCACGTGGTCGATTTTGGTTAGGTTTGGTGTCTTCGGCGTCTGGGAACATCAATGTCGTGAGAGACATCCGTTGATGACAAGACCACTTGGCACACTCTGTCATTCATCATCACGAATGATCAAGTGTGCCAAGAGGTGGGTTGGGAGAGGTTCATGGTGGATTGCAGATGATGGAGCTTCCGCACGGTGCACGAATACTGAGCAATCGGTAATCGCGTATCGGTAATTACGATTACAAACGAAATTCGGTCCGCCGATATTCACGAGAGACGGAGCGATGCCCGGAAAGCTATTGCCATCAGGATGACGACAGTTGGTGACAAAGCGTGGAGGAAGTGTCGAGATATCGTTAGATTAACTCTCCTTCTCCTCTATCGGGCTGACCTCGTTCTTCAAAAGTTCGAACTTCGGACTGAGTCCGGGCAAAATGCTCTTCGTACTCGTCTTTATTTGGCTGTAGATGTCGAGGGACTTATTTTTGCGATCAATCTCGAGGCTTTCCTCGATTAATCTGGGGGGTATGCTGCCGCTCCGTTTGTGGGTCGGCACGAAGGTGCTCGTACCCTCGGACTTTTGCTTCCTGATTGTTTTTGGCTCCTGATTGATCGTCGTCTTGCTCGTATCGTCGTTAATCTTGTGCTCCGGTGTCAGGGTGCCATTTCCCAATTTTCTCTGCTGCTCCAGGAGCGTGTCCTCCAGTGACTCGTCCTTCAACAGGACACCCGTTATCACGGGCTTGCTGGATTCGGATGGTTTCTCGGTCCCGCAAATCTCGCCCGTCGTCTTAAGCTTGCGCTCCGTCGACGTCGAGTACTGCTTGCTAGGCGTAGCACCGTTCATCTGAAGATTCGGATTTGATCTCACGGTGTCCGTCGAATTACTCGCGTCCGTCGAGTCTTGGTGCTCCAACGACGAGACCGAGTCCTGAGAAACGTCCACGGTGTTCTGCTTCTCTATTAGCGACAACTGGAATGGAGGAATAAACGAGAAGTTCTATGATTCAAGTTGAAAAAAGTTGGAAATTCTTAAGGGTTATCACATTTCTTGCATCATTTAAATTAAGGGGTTATGCCACTCTAGAAACCGAAAAGATAGGCTTTTTGGGGATTTTTTTTTCAGAAAAACTACAAAATAAATCGAGATTACAAACAAGGGTGTTTATCATACATATCAGTGACTGTATACAATAATTTTTTGAAGCGATTAATTTAAAAATGGCGACTAAGCAGCGTTTATCTTAAAACTGTATTTTTTAAGGGGTTACCCCCACTTGCGATTTTGAAAAAATCGATTTTTTTATTGCATTTTTTTGAAGTACAATTTGAAGTGCAGTTTTTTTGATGCCCGGAATAGATGACTATGTAAGTTTACAAAAAAAAATATTTTCTTCGTGTAAACTGAAATTGAAACTTTAAACGCGTTTTTCTCAAAATGGCATTTCTGAAGTCGGTGACCAAGATTACTCGAACACTAATGAACCGATCTTCTTGAAATTTTGCAGGCTTATTTAATACATAAAAATGTAGTCTTTAATCGTTCGATTTTTTTTCGATAAAAATGGCCGTTTTATAGCCAAAAAACGGTCGTTTTTTTTTCGTTAAAATCGAACCATTAACTTTGACTGTCCGCCATTTTGTGAAAAATGAATATTTTTTAAAATCCTTCGATTAAAGACTAGTTTTTTATACTTATATTTGACTAAATCCATCCGCATTTTTTTTTCAGATGATCCACTTTGCCGCAATGTTGGTCACCGCAAACTGTGTATATAAAAACATTATTTCATTGACGGCCATTTGCCACTAAACAATGTAATATTTTTCGATAAAAAAATTACTGAAAGTTCTTCAAGATGTGTTCTTTAAGATGGTATATTGATCGATTAAAAAAGTTTGGTAGTTTTCTTTTAAAAAATTCATGAAAAAGGCCTTTTTTTACGCTACAAGTGGGGGTAACGCCTTAAGTTGGCCGGAAACATAACTCAGACAATTTTCAACCGATTCACTTGAAATGTTGAATATATCTTGAAAAATACATTGTCTATGGAAGTACGTAGGATTTGTTTATATTGCGTAGTTCATTTGTTATTAACAATTATATGACAATTTTTAGGCAAATTTTTCAATTTCCAAAAATTCTTCATTTCCAAAAATCTTCCAAGAAAATCGGTTATTTTTCGGGCGGTCACACTGTGATGATTCCTTAAAAAACGCCACGGGAAACAAATTGAAATCAAAAGCCCTAGGTTTTCACCGTCAAATATCAATATTTTTCGAATTTGTTATGGATTTTCAACATTCGATTTCATAAATTGTATTTTCAAATAGATCAAGTACTTTTCGAGTGCGAGTGTTTTTGGATTAAGGTAGAGCGAGCGCGGGCACTTGATTTCTATAGGTTTCTTCAAATTTCAAACTGACATTGTCCATACCTTTATGCATGTTTGAGTGAAATTTCAGCACAGTCGACTATTTAGATTGGGAGATAATGGGTTCTAAAATTTCAACTTTTAACACTGCAGGGTCCGCATTGACCGAAAGTCAGTTCACCTCATTCGTCGGACCATTTTATTGTGTTTATAAATTTTGAAAACAAACTATGTTTAGATAGCAAACTAGTTAGAGAAAGAGTGAACAAATTTGGATTGCCTTCGCTATTTAGTTTTGCTAAAAACGTTCAGTAAAGACCGAATAATTCTCCGTAAAAAATATTTGTCCCCTATAATAACAAGATAACACCGCAGAACAGTATTGTTGAATATTTCAAGAAAAAAATAATGATTAGTGTGTTCCTAAAGTTAGAAAAAGTCATCAAAAAATATTTGCGTTCAAAATATTAATATTTTATATTGTTTATGTTATCATCATTAACAAATAAAAGTGTTGGTTAATCCATAACTAATTAAAAACGTCGTTCGATTAAAAACTACTTTTGTTTAAAAAATTGTGTCGCAGTATTATTTTTAACATGTCGCGCAAACTTACGTCAATGGATACGTGGAGCAATGCGGTGTTGCCATATGTCTTTTTATTATAAGGGACAAATATTTTTTACGGAAAATTATTCTGTCCAAATTTCAATACAAATTTCAACCCATTATCTCCCAATCTCAATAGTCGGCTGTTCTGAAACTTCACTTAAACATGCATAATGATATGAACAATGCCTGATTAAAATTTGAATAAAAGCTATAGAAATCAAGAGCGCGTTTGATCTATCTTAATGATCTTGGGATTCGTTTTCAAATAGACAAACGTCTTTTATTATTTACCTAGCACAAGTGTCATTAACATTCACCTTTTCATCGAAAACATATCTCCATGTTTTCTGAATAAAATTATTTTGATCTTCATCAAATATCTCTCCCTGTTGTAATTTCTTATGCTCCACATGATTCTTTTCCCTATTTCGATACTTGAAGCAAAGTAAAAAGCATCATAAGTTTGCTCTATTAAATATTAATGTTTTTTTGTTCGTTGTTGCTTTCGAAAATGTTATCGAATAAAATGTACTTTTAGACGGAAATTAATAAGCTTGAGATTTATTTCCACATGAACAGATTTTGTTTAGTGTTAACCTATTACGAGCTCCATTAAAATCTACAATTTTTTTCAACACGTTTTGTACTAGTTTTCGATTAAGTGATGTCGTTTCTCATAAGAAAATTCTCTCCGACACTTTGTCTTTCCATTTCGCATGTTCTTTTTTCTTTTTGATCGTTAATGCAAAATAGCGTTAGGTTTTCATTTTAATGTTGATATTTTCACTTAATGAATTAAAGAGTTTTCAATAATATTAATAAAATATTGATATTGATAAACCAATGAATATTTTGTCATTATTATTCGTATAAATGATGAATCTAATTAATGAATTCAATATTAAGTCATTTTATTAATCAAACATTTATTACATTAATTTACGTATTAATTCATGAATTAAATATTATTTAATTAATTAATATTTAATCAGTATTTAATAGTGAAATATGTTTAATCATTGTAGCTCTTAAAGATTTTATTTTATAAATTGTATTTTTTTATAGATGATAATGTTGAAATGAATTTGAATATTTTCTAAATTAAATGCGTTTCTTCGTCATCGGCCCTCTCTCTCTCTCTCTCTCTCTCTCTCTCTCTCTCTCTCTCTCTCTCTCTCTTATTCTTTCGATGGCGACAGTTTTAAAATCGTTCGGGAATAATTCCGAGGTAAATGTAGTCCTTGATTAAGGTAGTACCTCCACAGAAGAGTTGAATTAAGAAATGGTGGAAATTTGACATATATGTGATTCAATACATTATCCAAACATCTGTGCAATTTGAATAAGTTTGACCACCCCAAACCTGAGATATTAACACTTAAAGTTGGCTTGGTTTACACGCAACAAATGCGTTATGATTGGCAAACAGAGCATCATTAATTTTACCGTCAAAACTAAAATTAAGAAATTGATAAAAAACGAGGATAAGCTAGAGTAAGATATCACGAATGATGTGAAAAAAAATGAGAATGATTCACCATCTAGTTTCCAAGATATAACCATGAAAAGCCCTCACAATTTTGGTGCAAAGCCTGGCAAAGCCTGGAAAAAAAACAATTGGGGCAAAGCCTGGACAGTCCCGGCAAAAAGTTTACTGGCAATGGTAGATCAAAAACACAATATAAAATATATTTTACGGCAATAAATGATATCCATCGTATTATCTACTAGTACCGAGTCAATATTGCGTAGTTTTTAATTTTATTTATTACTAATTAAACCAATTATCAATCTTTTAAACATGAACATGGTATGTAAACTTTTGGTTGAGATTTTCGCAGAGGAACTACCTTAAAGCTCACCTGTTCGTTAGCTTCCTGCTTATCGAGGCTCGAGTTTTTCGAGTCGTTTAGCAAAGCTTTATCGTTGTCGGACGAATAATCAGTTTCGACCCAGTTCTCGATACTCGAAGCTTTCGACTCGTTGAGAACGGTCTTCTCGGTGTCGGGGGAGAATTCGATTTCCATCCACTTGGAGCCGCCCTCGAGTCTTCTCGACGTCGTCGTGTCGGACTCGTAATCACCGACGACTCCGTTTACGTACGTCGGATAACCGAACTGGCCCGCCTCGTACTCGACTTGATTCCCGTAACGATAGCTGTGATTTATCGAGCCCTGGCTCGATATCGAGAGATCCGACTGCGACAATCCGGTATTCGAGCTGCCGAAAAGTTTCGTCCTGTCGAAATCTGAAAATTATTTTGATAATTAAAATAAAAACGTTCAGGGCTCGATGAGGAGTGAAGGAAGAAAAGGCGACTGGAAAAAGTATCTTCTAGGATTTTTAGCGTTGGAAAATTGGGTTGAGATAAATGACGAATGAATTTTAAGCATTTAATTATTATTTTTTCATGGAGAGTTTGATTCTCACCGGAAGAACGATCCTCCGGGATTTCCTCGCGATGAACGAGAGCCTGTTGATCGGTGATACGAGCCGTGGAACTTTGATACTCCGGCTGGGCCTCAACCACGAACGAACAATTGTTCTCCTGATACTTGTTCCCTTCCATCGTCACCTGCAACATTTGCGATTCGGAAAATTCACTATGAAAATGAATTTGTCTCACAGACTCGTTGACCACAATTTACACGAAATTGTTACAAAAATCCTGTTAATAATTTAACTTCAATTTCCGACCAATAATCAATTTCAGCCCTTAGCTACTAGAAAAAAATATAATAAATTTTGCAAAACTGTCAAATGAAATCACAATTGTACACCTTCAAATGGAATTTGTCACGGATCAGTCCAATTAAATAAAAAGTACAAGCGATCACACATTTAAAAAAATATAAATACGATAAGTATGGCGAAAACTAAAAGTTAAACTGCAATTTGCACGTTTACTTCTAATTTTAATACTCAGACATTAATTACATTGTATTCACTATTCATGTAATTAATTTTTCCGAAAAAAGTACTGTGCGATCAATATTACAAAAATTTCAAATAAAAAAAATTGCATTTATTTAGAACTTCATCGGTGACACGTCAACTCAACTTAATCACACGTTCATTTAATCGTCATTCGATTGATCCTGCTGGATACTAATCAACAATTGATAAAGATAAATAATAAATAATTAAATGAAAAAAAAAACTTCTTTTTATTTGTTATCTCATTTGCAGCACATCAATTCAATCAAACATCCATTCAATCAATTTTCAGAACCCGGAACAAAAACTAAATAATAAATACCGCGAAATAAAAAATTGAAATTGTCCTGCAAATCCAAATTGCCATAACCCTTGCAAATGGAAAAAATAATTTAAAAAAATTATCAAATATTTTACATTTCGCAGATGAACCCCACCTAATTATACAAGCATTGAATTAAGGCGGGATATACATTTACTACGATAAAACAATCGATTTTTTTCTTTAATTATTAATACAAAAATTAATAAAAAAATCAAATACAAAAAATTGTTTTGTATACTTAAATATACTATTGAAGTATGTCTAAAGTTTGATAATTGTAGAATAATTATTTCTCAGTTTAAAAAATCCCTCAATATTGCTTATTTTTTCCTGTCTAAATGTATATCCTGCCTTAAAAGTCCTCAAACTTTCCACAACGAGTACCCTCAGATGACTGAATGCGTCCACTGCGCCCGTCCATACCATGATAATCATTTTAAAAAAAGCAATATTCAAATTATTGCGCCATTATCTGTTATACGAAGAAGGAATTGACGAAAAGTAATCGTCCTCCTCCCATCGTATTCCACAGTGCGTTCGAAGACCTCGAGAGCAAAATATCAGC
Source organism: Ophion slaviceki (assembly GCA_944452715.1). Taxonomy (NCBI): domain Eukaryota; kingdom Metazoa; phylum Arthropoda; class Insecta; order Hymenoptera; family Ichneumonidae; genus Ophion; species Ophion slaviceki. The sequence goes on along the minus strand of OX101788.1, from coordinate 6,813,487 downwards.
AAGTAGACGCGAGGGAAACACTTCTTCGTCTATATAAGGCATGAGATCGAGTTTATAGGTTAACCCGAACTGCCTCGCGTATCAAAAGCTTCGATCGCATCTTCGAACCAGAAGGTAGGTCGCACCTCATGGACTGTGGCTTCGGTGACCGGCTTTTATTCTCACCCCATACGTGTATGTGTGTACATTCTTCCGTTTGGTTCATCCTCCCTCCTACTTTCCCTCTCTTCGTCCTTCTTTCCCTAGGCACCTTTTTCTCTTTTATTCGAGCAAATATCTGTCGGTCTATCTTCCTCGAGCCTCCAGGGCATACAACATACAAGTGATGCACACTTCGCTTGCCATTCGGGACATCGATCTGCTCCCGTGACCTCCTCCTCGTAGCTCGTCAGCTCGGTTTATCGACTATACTCTCATCACTCCCGGATTCCCTCATATATATATATATATAGTAAGTATATAGAAAATATTTACTTTGACACACCGCAAATACGTATATATATGGGGAAAGATAATTTTGAAGCAATGGACTGACCTCTTGGAAAAAAAATTTGATGTATTTTTGTGATCAGTTACCACAAATTGAGCACATTGAAAAAAAACAAAGATTCCATTTTGAGTACGGTAGAGGGCGGATTATTGAGTTTCGAATACATAACACTCCTGAAAAACGCTTCTTATATTTTGAAAACGCTCGTGTATCATAAATAAATAAAATAATCAAAGATGCACCTTAAAGAGGATGCATTGAATTTAATTCTATTTGAAAAAAGTATTTCTAGGCGTGTTTCGTATTCGAAATTTAATTATTTTTATTCGGCTGGCCTCGAAATAGATTGATGGATGAATTGATTTTTTTCATGAATGTCAAATATTTTTTGGAAACTATTCATTGTAAAAATACCCTATATGTTTTTAAGAGATCTTGAAAAACCTTTAAGACGGAATATACATTTACAACGATAAAAAAAATCGATTCTTTTTTATTTCAACGATAGAGCTGTATATGTAGAATAATTTCTCCAAGTTTCACAGCGAAATTCGAAAAACTTCGAACGTTACAGCCCGTCAACGCTGAGCCTCGGCACTCGGATTCGGAGCGGGCGTAAACTTTAAACGCGTTTTTCTCGAAACTGCATTTTCGAAAGTGGCGTGCAGGATTACTTAAAAACTATTGAGTCGATTGAGTTAAAATTTGGTAGAAATATTGATAATATTTCTACCTTCTACTTGACGAGAATTGTTTATGAAAAATTAGAAAAAAATCTACGTTTTTAATACAATATTTACAGAAAATTCGCGTGAAATGTTGATTTTTTTTGTAAATGCGTGCCATTCTCTTAAATTTGCATTCTCTTAATTTCAATTACTGTCGAATAGAAACTATATATGTTCTAACTGAGAAAATATTTGATTTTTTTTGCAACTGCAAGTCTACGGGAAGTAACATTTCGCAACAGCTCCGCCATTATAATGATAAATTAATAAAAAAATAGTTTTGTATACTTTAATATACTGTTAAAGTATACCTATAGTTTCATAAATGTAGAATAATTATTTCTTAGTAAAAGAAAAACGTCTGAAATTTCCTTTTTCTCCCTTCTTAATGTATATCCCGCCTTAAATATCATATTTTTCTCGGTCGCAAACTCTCCGCGTCAGCCCCTTAAAAAAGGGTTGCTTTAAAATTGTTACCCTACAAATATATGGGGTATATATAAGGTTATGTGTAAGGCTGCGTATAAGGGTTCGAATAACTAGATGTCCCTATAAGACGATAAGAACTCGTGGATGCTCCAATATCAAATTTCTCAGACGTGCGGGGGTGCGCAAGTTGATTTTTCCCAGCTTCTACAAAAGCTAATGCAGTGGTTGAAGGCATCAGTGGTGAAAATCATCTTTAGAATAATAATCCTCTCACGAAGGTCCATTTAGTCTAAACGGTAGAAGAATTATTTTGGAGGACGTTCCTGAAGTTCCCGAAGCTGATGGCAACAATGTAGGCTTCCTTTTGGAAGTCTCCATTGAGGGTGTTTCCTCTCCGGAGGACATTTTCCCTGCTGTGGAAAGTGTTTCAGGTTGTTTGGGTTTGTTTGGATTGCAAAAGTTATTTCAGTTTGCGGATGTGGCGTCACTGCCACGGGCTGATTGTATTGATTCCATTGATGATAAGGCGGAGTGGATTAAAATTTCTGGAACCTACAAACATACGCTTGCGGTCATCGTGAGGTGTCACGTGATTTTTGGTCTTTTATTGAGAGTGTCACAGAGCAATTGCAGCTCAAGGATTATCGGTGGGAGGAATCGAGGACGATTTGTCGCGAGGGAAAAGTGTTGGCGCCATGCAGACGTGCGAGAAAACGACAGATAGCCTGTCCGGTCCCGTACGCCCACTATGTCCACTATCGATCCACTAGGAAACATCGACGGGGATGGTGGATGAGGATGGTAGACGAGGGACGCTAGAGGGGATGGAACAGTGGGAGCTGTTTCGTGGAGCAGCTCTTCGGATCTCGGCTGTATAGATAAATAGCGGTACAAAGCACGAAAGGGGAATTCACGTCCGGCAAGCCCTGGGGCTTGAGGTAACTCCGTCGAATCGGGATGCCTGTCGGTCGCACACATTATACCTACCATTAGCGTTTATCCCGGAACTTCCGACGAGTCCCTCTTCGCCTTCCTGATAGACAATTCAATACCGTTTGATCGAGCATGCCAGCTCCCAACATCTCAACGTGTCACCCTATTCATTTTCACTTCCTGCTCACCACACGATCATTTTTATCGTAGAGACCCACCCACGCAGAGTCGATAAACACGAACCGGGGCAGTGCCTCAGCTCCTCGACTGTCATTCGATTACGTGGTGGAAGGAGACACTTGTAGCTGAGGGCATGTTAGTTCCGAACTTGGCGTTGATTCGTGCATGGTTCATTCGCAGATCTGATCTTGATTGACGATAAAATTGTTCATGTGCATGGATGTGAGTAGTGATTTGGGCACTGTACCAGGTGTTCTTGGATTATCGACAAGGAATATTAAAATGGATAGTTAAAAGTGAAGCTTTTGATCAATTTGGAATGATGTTTCTGGCCCTCATTGGTAGCCCAGACTTTTTCACGAACACCTCAACGTGGCTCTGCTTCTTATTGCAACCCAGCACTTTGTTTTCAAGACCCTGCTGCTTCGCCCAGCCCAGTATCCAGGGAGGTCGAATTTCTTTCGACGTCGCTCCGAACTTGACTCTAATTGGAGAACATTATTGAACACGAGGACATCTCGAAGCAAGGAACTTGTTTGCGACCATCTATCCTTCGATCCAACAATTTCCACGATTTCCCAACGGGCTAGAAAAACGTACAGTGTCTCTTGTTCTAGGATCCGGAAGAGCCGCGTCCGTTTTTCCAGCCCTCAAGGTACAAGCCCGCGCTTCAAATTGTAGTCCACGCCTTTTCCTTGCTTCCCGGCTTTTCAGCTACGTCGAAGGAATCGTCGATAGGAAAACACGTGCAGTTGACGGTGCACGTAGACGCGAGGAGCTAGTCTGACGCCTACGTGCCGTAAGGGAATTCCCAAAAATTGATGTACCCGAGTAGTTCGTGGTTGGAGCTACTTTTCCGTTTCATTTTCTTCCACCAAGGATATTTCTCGAAGGAGAATGCCTTTCACCAATTCACGACTAGGCTTCTTTCATTCATTCCATTTCCCCGTGCGCAACATACCTAACCATTACTTTTTCCTACGAGCGGATCTATTTGCATGCCAAAGGGCAGCGGATTATCCTCACAGAATGTGTTAAGGCTGCCTTGTTGTCTTCCCCTGCGCCAGCTTTCATCATCCTTGAACTCGGTCAGGATTACCATCGCGGTTTACTCTCGAGGTAGCACATGGCGCGGGACCTCAAGTTATTCCAGTTATTTCGTATGTATGTAAATATGTATTATACTCACGGCTCGTTCCTCGGTCTCAACGATGATATGGTTGTTCTTGAGCGTGAGGGTGATAATGTTGCCGTTGGCATTTTTGCTGGTATGATTCCCGGGGGATGAGTACTCAGCGACGTTGCTCGCTGTGGACCCCACCAGAGCCACCTCCTCCATTACCTCCGTCTCGCAGATGTACCTTGGCCCATCAAGCCCGTTCACCAGCTGAAACCGGAAGGCAAAGGAGAAAACGAATTAGGATGAGAGTTCCGTATAACACGCGTCATTGGGATGCCTGAAATGCCTCTGACTTCTCGAGAATGGAGCAAAAGTTGGCCAATTAGATACTTGTACCGGTCAGATATGTCGCGGAAGGGAATTTCCCTTTGCGATGGCGCTATGGACGTTAAAATCCAGAACCAACGGAAATGGAGCACCAAAGAGCACCGTTTACCTCATTGCCGTAGAAAGGAGGGCGTGGGTTTTTTTTTTCAACGAGATGTACGAATACCAAGGACCTTGTCCAATCGTCGCGATAGATTTTGGTGGAATTTTAATGGAAATTCGGAGAAAGCCATTGCGCGGACGGAGATAGTGCTCCCTCCGATTGTTACCGCAGATGAGGGTGAAATGAATTTCAACCTTCAGGACCTTCGCAAAGCGTACGTTGAAGGATCTCGACGCCTGAGAGACTCTTTTCCACCAGAATTCCCGATCTCATTTTAACAATTCGGAGATTCATGGCATCGTTCATCGATATCTCTAATAACTTTCCTAGCACGCTTCACAGACACGAATACTTGCTGCAATGACGAGATTCAACGGTGTCCATATATCCGAATCTTTTCATCGTAAATTTCCAATCTTCGTGTTCGTCAAGATTCGTCGGACTTCGCTATGGCACGTGAGCGGGAACTTGTCTTCACCCTCCTTTTTTCCTCTCTCTCTCTCTCTTTCATTTTCATAGCGATGTTGTAAATGGGCAAGACTTTCCAGTCCAAACGGTAATATTTGAGCCGACCGAGAGAGCGTGTACACGCCAGACGATGGTAGAATTAAATATTGATCTTGTCGAAATCGAAAGTGTCGTACATGTACATACACACACATATATGTATGTACGTGCGTATTGACTCTTGCTTTCAGCGATAGCACACGAAGATAATGGCCAGGCGAGTGCAATGAGCGATAGCTTCGGTCAATGAGGACGTCGAAGAAATGAAAAACCATTTCAAAGTGCAGTCGAAGAGATGGTTCGATATGCTTCAACGACCGTAGGAATCGTTGAACCGTTCTCTCTTCCATACAGAAACTCCCAAAGGCCATTTTTAGGCTTTGAAAGTAGATCCGCAAAAACTGCTAACCGTAACAAATGTCCTCAATTATTTTTCATTCCGCCGGCCACGCTTTCGTGTCCATTCGTGTATGCAGCTTTTTCAACGGTTGCTCATTCCACATGCGCTCTACGAAACATTTCGTGGCGCACTGAATAAAGAGTGGTACTTTTCTTGTTCCTTTTTTTGTCATTTTCAATCGGTTCGCCGAGCCGTGAACGCTGCTTCACCACGATGTATCCTCGCACAACAGTCGTCATAGCGATTCAGGTGTAGCCACCATTGTGCCTCAGACGTGAATGTTTCTTTCGCTACTTTGTGTCGCACTCTCTCTTTCATGGATTCCCCTCTGGCTGCGAGATACTCGCGTGCGGGACATAAAAACGACACGTTCCTACAAAGGATTTATTCGCGAGAGAGCCCCCGTCGGATGCTGCAACAATCGCCTACCTGCGCACAAAGTTCGCGCCGCTGAGGGTGCATTTGCCGAGGGCATTCAATCAGATGTGCATACGGAGGAAGCGGAAGAAGCCTTTTTTTGCTCGTCACCCGCTGGTTCGCGCCTGCACTCTCTTATCGATCACTCTTGCCTGGGTTGGGACGTATTCCTTGGTGATCCGAAGGATCCACAACGCGTGAATATTACAATCTCCGGAGCGCTGTCATTCGCAAGAGTGGATCATTATCGTGCTTGGTCTCATGGAGAGCTTCCTCGTTGTATCCAGTTGTCTCCGGGGATTTCTCGGCTTCGTTCGCGAGGAAAGTGCATCCTCACTGGTGAACCGAATCACAGGGAACTCCATTGTGTCGGAGTTTCAGACGGGAAATTTCGGAAAAGCGAGAAACAAACATTGGAGCACCGGCATCAGTGAGGCAGCCTGAGCTGGATCGATTTAGGGAATGGAAGACTCGAGGCGTGAAGTAACGGATGTTGCTGGGCGCTTGTACGAAACAACCGGAGTTTTTTCTTATTTTCCGTATCAATAATTCCGCTTCTATCTGTCAAGCCTCCGTCTACATTTTCTTGAAGAGTTGCTCCATCTACCCAGCTCCTGAGGTTCCTTCGGGTTTTCCATGGTTAACGCCTAGATTTATGGTGGTCCGGGTCGTGATTGACGATGAGTCCATTTTTAGCCGTTGGACTTCGTTCCATTATACGTGCGACAGGCAGTGTCACGCCTTGCGAGAAGACGAGGTTGGAGTCGCGAGGAAACCTCTCTCATTGGTAGAGCTAAAAAGCAGACAGCTGAAAAACATTGAAAGATGGATATGCCGGTGGAACAATAACGTTGGTGGATGGCGATCTTGTCCTCGACACAAGTGCAGCATTATATGGAAAAGTCTTAATGTCTTTCGGTGAGTTTCCTCGATACTGCTGCCGTATATCATCTTGATTCAGCCGGAACGACCTAATAGGCGATTCCCAGTCGAGACTTCCGGCATCGCAAACATCTCCAACCGGTGCCTACTACCAAGTATTTTTCGTCCTCGGTTCTTGAACCAATGATCCTCGCAACGAGGAAGTCGCGAAGCAACGTCGAATGGCTGGCGACCAGCATTCGTAACGACCAATGCACTCGCCAGACGCGTTCAATGTCGACTAGTGGCCCATCGCGAGTGGGTGGCCAGCGATTGTATAAGTTGTTGCGTTACCGAAGGATAAGTCGTCGAGCTTGGATAAGGAGCTATACCGGAAAAGGCAGCTGGTAGATATGATGCAAATATAGATACGTGCACGCGTTCTCCAGCAACGATGAAGCTGGAGTCTCTTCTTGCGAGAACAACCAAGCATATCGATCGCTTATGCATACCCTAGGCGGTACGCGTTTCCACGAGTCTCTTTTCAATTTCATGAGCACGCTCCACCGAGACTATGCAGAGAACTTCTACCAACTCGCGATCCCACACCCCCTCGTCGTTCTATCTCTCCCCCCGCTCGCTACACCCGATGGCGAACAAGAGCAAAGAAATTGCCAATTTAAGCGGAATGTCCTCGCCATTTCTTTCTCAACACGGTGGAACGGTAACGCGGGTATACCTCGTGCGACAGGCTGAAGAAAAAAAACGCATCTGTGACTAATGTCGTCGGGACGCCTCCTCGATAGGAATCCTAGCGCATATCCCTCAGCCAATAGGAGACTGTAGCACAACGGGAAAAAGAAATCGCGAACAGGTAGGATCTGAAGGTTGGAATTTCACCGTCTTCAAGCACTCGTTCCTCCTGCTCATCTCGTTCTCTCGTCGCTTCGAGTCTCCATAGTTTAAATATTCCTGATAACGCCCCTCAATGATCCATCCACCCCTGCAAGAGTCTCTGACGGTGTTTTCCCCACGTTATTATTCACGACTATGGGATGGCTGTTTGGCGCACTCGAACGCTTTCAAGCGAGGCCATCAGGGCTGACGTACCGTGGGCGTGAACGGGCAGAGTCGATGTTTTTCGCGGGATAGAGCCTCGGGAACTTTGGAGAATCATTTTATGGTCAAGTTGATGATCAAGAGGTGATTGCGTCGTCATATATTGGGATGTTGAATAACGTCTAGCTGTTTTTTCTTGAAAATTAACGATTTATTTGAAAAAATCATTTGTAGTGCTTTCAAACGTTTCGAAACTGTTGTGTGATCAGTTGATCACAACTGTTGTGATCACTGTTGTGATCAACTGATCACACAACAGTTTCGAAACGTTTGAAAGCATTACAAATGATTTTTTCAAGTAAAGCGTCAATTTTCAAGAAAAAACAGCTAGACCTTATTCAACATCCCAATATATGACGACGCAATCACCTCTTGATCATCAACTTGACCATAAAATGATTCTCCAGAGTTCCCGAGGCTCTATCCCGCGAAATACATCGACTCTGCCCGAGTGATGTGATCGGAGTGATCACAACAGATATCACAACAAATGTTCTCAATTCTCATTGGGGACATTTGCAAACACTGCAAGTCTGCAAGTGTATGCGCACTTGCAGAACCGCGCGGAAACTTGGTTCTGTAAGTTCAGCTAGATCTGCCATCAGTTTTTGTGAAGTAATGCCTCCAATTCAACACATCGTTATTTTTTAAGCATCTAGATCAATCTCTGCATGTTGTTTCCGACAGAGCACGGTCGTCGTAAGTCTCAACAAGAATTCCGTGTGCTTCAGCTGCAGATTTTTCAAAAATAAAGCAGTGCAGTAAAATTCCCTGCAAAAACACCTTTTTGGCACGAAATTTGACATGTTTCACATCATGAAAGAAAAGTTGTTTACTTTGGCGAAATGGCATACACTGAATTTCAAGATTTATAATACTTCTTTATACATGCGTTGCCATCTTAAATTAAACACACGCAGGTCTGATAACACCATCAGTTGGAAAACATCGAGAACTTATTCAACGTCCTAATAATTCCTAGGGCATCCTTAAATCGTCTGCCTGATCAGATCAAAGATGATGGAGGGAAAGTTTGGATTTTTTTTCGCTTTGAATTTGGGAGCACCGGAAGCGTTTAGACCGAACTGGCTGTCGCTCTCTTTTTGGCGAAATTTCTATTATCCTCGAGCCCTAAATTCACGCCCTTGAGCCTTTCAACGTCGGAAGATCACAAGCATGGCCAACTGTTCCGAGAGTTTCGAGTCCTAATTGAGGAACCGGCTGGCTATGACGTAATCTAAGGTGGATGCCTTCGCGGTACGGTACCCTATTGAGGACATTGACCTCGTCTGACGGTATAGACTTAGATGTTGGGTTATTTCTCTCCTCCTCTCCCCCCCTCTCTTTCTCTCGCACACTGTTTTCGGATGAACTCGCATTCGTCTCTCTGCCTCTATCCGGCCAAACTGAATGTACCGTGGCTCTCTATTCGTGCTCGAGCAAAATCCAGATAAACTCGTTGAAAACGGCTTATCTTCTCTTCCCATTCGGGACTGGACGCGTGTAAAGCATTACCGGGGCATTGTATCACAAACGACCTGGCAAGCGAGCCATTACACATCGTGCGTGTGGGGCCCACGCGGTCTCCGCCGAAGCTTCCGTGTGTGTAACTCGGACAAAAGACGCTCGTTTATTCGGCGCATGTTCCTCAAAGCCAACTCTCCGCTTATTCTAGCTAACCAACAAAATCCACCTCGCAAATGATCCAAACTGTTCATACGTGTGCTGCAGTCAAATCGTCTCGCTTGAGGATTCATCGACCGTACTTGATCCTTGGTAACAGAATGATCCGTAGCTTTTTCGCCACCGTCTCCTCGATCCCCTTGTCGTTCAAGAAGAGACTCCGCGTGCTGTTAGGCCTAGCAAATGGCAACAAATTGGCGCGAACAGGAAGCATAGAAATGGGAGGGACACAGCGGTTCTCCAAAGGTCTTCCAGGCCCTAAGAGCCTGATAAATGTTGATAAATGTCGATGAATGAGTGACGGTAATTTCCACCCTAGTCGCCTCAGTGCGGTACTTTTTCGGAAACTTTTCCCAGGCGCGTCTTGGTTTGCGATGAAGTTTGCTGGCTCTTCTCGGCAACAAGTTCTGCTTTTTCTCGTAACCGGATTGGTCGGCTCCCGGATGATCCAGGCGCCCAAAGTTGGAGGATCCTGCCATCACGATTCGTTCCGAAGTTCGCGCAGTTCCGGGAACAATTGAACGAAGATTTGTCTTCTTCCGACCGGGTCAATACGTGACTGGTATGGATAGCTCCACCCACATGGGCCAATTTCGGAACTGATTATGAGCACACTTCTCTATATCGAATTGACAGAGTTGCCCGTTGAACATCCTGGATTATGTGAAGACAAGTGTACGCGCTACCTAAGAGAGGGGGTGGGGGAGGGGGGGAGTACAAGCACTCTTTGGGCTACGGAAAAGTTCGTGAGCTTCGAGGCGAGCACGTTCCACTCTAATTACCCGGTGCTCAGCTCGGCTATCTCTCGTACAGCCCCTTAACCATCGCCGAAGAGCGAGAACCTTGAGCGAGGATTAATGACGACAGAGAGAAAGAGGCTTCTCTCCTCGTTTGATTCCATACAACACTTGCGAGATCGGAGTCTGCAATTTGCAATTTACGTAGATCCACGTGCGCAAACGCTTTCCCAAATTGATACCAATTCTTATCTTGTAATTTGGCAAATTTCCTAATTAACGGGGTAACTCAGTGCGATGAATAGACCGCAAACGATTATACGAGAAATTACAAGGACAAGCGTGCCAAGAGATAGTGAAAGTATTATTCTACCTGGCGCGCTTGAAACCTGTTAGACAAGTGTTAGATCGACGATTGCGCTAGACCTGTGAGAGCGCTAGACCGTGAATGGTCTAGACGTCGCTCAGACACTCTACGGACCCAACAGCCAAGGTTGCTCAACACCTGAAAACGCTCGTTACGTATGATGACACACACAGATCCGCACAACCACCTGACTCGTCGGGGAATTTGTTAGGTGAGTCATGAAAAGATTAGGATAGGCGCAAGGTCTCTATTACAATGCCAGACGTCTCGGATCTTGCCGAAATAAAAATGTTGAGCCTATCAGGTGATCACAACCTTCGAGACCCAAATCACTACTGAATTTTTTACGACTGTTCTTGCCTGTTTTTCTTAAGGGGTTACACCCACTTGTGGTTTTGAAAAAATCGATTTTTTTTATTGCATTTTTTTGAAGTATAAGTATCCGGGCTCATACAGAAGTATGGGCCCGGAATAGATGACTCTATGTAAGTTTACAAAAAAAAAAATTTCTTCGTGTAAACTGAAATTGAAACTTTAAACGCGTTTTTCTCAAAATGGCATTTCTGAAGTCGGTGACCAAGATTACTCGAACACTAATGAACCGATCTTCTTGAAATTTTGCAGGCTTATTAAATACATAAAAATGTAGTCTTTAATCGTTCGATTTTTTTTTTCGAAAAAAATGGCCGTTTTATAGCGAAAAAACGGCCGTTTTTTTTTCGTTAAAATCGAACCATTAACTTTGACGGTCCGCCATTTTGTGAAAAATGAATATTTTTCAAAATCCTTCGATTAAAGACTAGTTTATACTTATATTTGACTAAATCCATCCGCATTTTTTTTTCAGATGATCCACTTCGCCGCAATGTTGGTCACCGCAAACCGTGTATATAAAAACATTATTTCATTGACGGCCATTTGACACTAAACAATGTAATATTTTTCAATAAAAAAATTACTGAAAGTTCTTCAAGATGTGTTCTTTAAGATGATATATTGATCGATAAAAAAGTTTTGTAGTTTTCTTTAAAAAAATTCATGAAAAAGGCCTTTTTTGCGCTACAAGTGGGGGTAACGCCTTAAATCGTTTTGGGAAATGAGAATTGTCACCTGCTCAATGTAGTTCGTTTGGGTTTGTTTGGAGGTCTTGTCGGACAAGTAGAAAGTCGATAAATGTCATAAAAGTCACATTCTTGAGTGGAGAAAGTCGTTTGGTTTTTTTTGGAGGTTTTAACTGTCTGGTAAAAATCGCCAAATGCCATAAACGTCACATTCTTGAGAGAAGAAAGTCGTTTGCATTTGTTTGGAGGTCTTGTCTATCTGGTAAAAATCGCCAAATGTCATAAACGTCACATTCTTGAGAGAAGAAAGTCGTTTGGATTTGTTTGGAGGTGCCGTCGGTCCGGTAAAATTCGCCAAGTGTCATAAAAGTCACATTCTTGTGTCGCGATAGTTTTTCAGGTTTGTTTGGGTTTAATTTAAGGTTTATTACGTCCGTTAAAAATCGCCTAATGTCATAAAAGTCACATTCGTGAATCGGAAGTCACATTCGTGAATCGGAAGTCACATTCTTGAGAAAAGAAAGTTGTTTGCATTTGTTTGGAGGTCTTGTCTGTCCGACAAAAATCGCCAAGTGTCATAAAAGTCACATTCTTCAGTCAAGAAAGTCATTTAGGTTTGTTTGGGTTTAATTTGAGGTTTCGTCTGTCCGGTAAAAATCGCCAAATGTCATAAAAGTAAAAGACAACTAAAAATCCTTTGGCTTGTTTGCAGGTGTTGACCATCCAATAAAAAAAGTAAAAAATGCCATGAAACTCACATTCTTGAGAGACGAAAGTCGTTTGGGTTTGTTTTGAGGTCTTGCCTGTCCAGTAAAAGTCACCAAGTGTCATAAAAGTCATATTCTTGAGTGAACAAAGGTGTTTGGGTTTACTTCGAGATTTTGTCTGTCCCATGAAAAATCGGCAAATGTCGGACAAATCGCATTTTTGTGATTTTTGGAGTATTTGTTCGCCAAAAAGAAAATTACCAAATGTCAGCAGATTCAAAGTTGTCAGTGAAGAAGGTCTTTTTGGGTTCATGTGGAGTTCTTGTATGCCCAGGTAAAATCGTTGTAGATTTTTCGTAACGAAAAATCAAAACAAAGTACCGAGATACCAGTTTTTCAAAATTTATCCATTATTTTATTATCTATTTTCTATTTATTTTATAATTTTACTATCTATTTTTTAATTCAATTCTATTTACCCATTTATTTATTATCGCCGATTAGAATGTCCAAATTAATGGTTGAAGTTGGAATACTAGAATTTCTAGCATCGAGATGTAATGTTAACTTACTTATTGGATGTTAATTAATTGTGTTAAAACTAATGTTAAAATTGTTAATTATTGCATTTTCCCTTTCTCTGCGATACCTTTAGCCAAAAAGAGCATTCTGTCAAATCAATTATAATCGCTGTCAGAATATTCGCATATTTTCAGTCAGCTATTGTTCCAGTCCCTCTGGCCTCTTCTATCCTGAGGCTGTCGCGTCACGAAAAAACGTTTGCGAACACGGTCATAAACTCTGGAAAGATTGGGAAAACAATTTTTTTCTCGTTATTTCCATTTGAGTAGTAGAAAAAGAATGCGGAATGTGGGATTCGTTGCACGAGGAAGGGGGGGGTGTTTCTTTTTTGAAATTTATAACGATGTATTTGGTCGAGTATGGGGAAGAGCGGGAAGGGGCAAGAAAGAACCGATGTGGCAAAGGCTACTGACCCTGACCCAAGGGGCGTTGATCTTGGTCCCGAAACCGCCGTTTCCTCTCCGGGCCCGGCTAGTTCGGCCACGCGATTCGGGCAACCTCCTCGCCACACCGGCAAAGTACGACCATCGAAACGACTACGACGACGACGAGGAAGAAGAAGAGGAACAAGAAGTACAAGAAGAAGAAACGAAAGAGATGATGCCTTCTCCTCCAGTGCTCGGAGCGCGTTACGTCTTCCCTCCTTCCTTACTACGTATTTTTTTTACTCTTCTTTTCTCTGCGGTCCCGCGAGATTGACCATGCGAGCATTTGCCAAAGCAAAAATTGCGCCTCCGACTCCTCGACCGAATCACGAGACTCCTCTTTGCAAAAGAATTCTCAGAGATTTGCTTTGGAGACAAATAAGTCAATTTGAACGAATTTCTAATTCACCCGTGTATTTATTTTGAATTCATTTTGAGTCGTGGATTTCCTTGCTGAACTCCTAATCCTTAGGGCTTGTCGAATCCGCCAACCATGGAAAAAATACCAAACTGGGAGAAATAAAACCCATTGAACGTTTTCATAATTGGAAAAATTGTTTCGCAGTTGAATTCGAGAAACTATTTTTATAATTATGAACATTATTTAATTACTATTTAATAGTAAGAATGTTTATTTTCTATTTAAAAATAAAAATGTTCATTTACTATTCAAAATATAAATTTTTATTTACTGTTTGAGGGGTCATGCCTATGTAAAAACCGAAATATCACCTTTTTTTAAGACCAATATATTTTCGCAGTATATCATGATTGTTCCCGGAAAATTTCTAGGTGATCGGATTGAATTTTGACAGATTTATGGGCTGTCATGTTGATGCCCGTCGGCACCCTCGGAACACTGTTCGAAATTTTAAGGGTCTTTTTCAAACGGACGTTTTCAAAGACGATGAGCAAAATATCGTTGAAAATATAGTATTTGATTGAAGATTTTTTCCGATGTATACTTTCGATTTGATGAGCAAAAAATGCCAATTTTTTTTCGCAAAAATCAAGACTCACTTTGAAAACGCCCCATTTTTATTTTATTTTGATATTTCGGAAATTCCTTCAAATAATCATAGGATAAACTAATATACTAACGAAGTATCTTTGATCATTTTATATTAGATAACCTGGTTCAGGACATTGCTCACCGCAAAAAAACGTTTTCGACAGGTGCTTCCCGCACATCGTAAATGTAAATGTAAATCGATTATAATTAAATATTTTTGAACAAAAAAATTACAGAATGTTTTTCACATCATACTTTTTCAAATACCTAATTTTTGTAGACATTCTTGATTACGATTTTCTAGAAAAAATCTCAAAAATGAGCTGTTTTCGACTTCGATAAAATATCAATGTTTATTTCCTATTTAAAAATATAAATGTTTATCTTCTATTCAAAAATATAAATATTTATATAAAAGTATAAAAATGTATCCCCTGTATGTTAAAGAATTAAAATGTCTTGTGCGAAAAGAAACGATGTCCTCGTCTTTTGAAAAATATAACGTCCTGTGCAAAAAGCTCCTGCGTCAAAATAAAATATGGTATCCTGTCTCACAATTTTTTCGAGTTTCATTTGAGTATCTCGCGAATGAGGTGATTCATCCGGATTTACAATTTCCCAGATGGGATTTCGTTGCAGTCTTATTTTCAAAAATATCACGTGACTGAATGCATTTTCGTGACGACGACTTTTTCATCCACGCTCAATATATTTCGACGAGATTTCATTTCCATTTTCAATACAACGACGAAAAAAAAAGAATCATCACGAAGTCAAAGTGGCATCAACGACTTGTTATAACGGAACGTCGATACTTGTTTGGAACAATAGTGGTCGCGAAAACGTGTGACGAATTGAGCAAACGCGTTCGCGCAGTTCGAAGCTCCGCGGACAGAAAAAGGCTGAACGTTTTTTTTTCCTTTCTAAACAGCGATGACGTAACACAAATGTCGAAAAGGCTCGAAATCGAATCGTCTCGATTATTTCTGCCTGGATAAAAATATTCAGTCTACACGAATAATTTGCCAATTTGTTCGTTGCATTTATTATCGAATCATATCATCGTATAACTGATAAATCAAAAAGCTATAACGTTAAATTCCAATCAATGTTTTCCCCTTCAAATATATTATTCGTCCAACGACAATTATTCCCAATAACACGTACATTCGTCGATAGCGGAAGGTCAATTTTGTTTAATTTTAAATTGTCACGAGGGAGGATTTATTCGAATCGTTGCTTCGCCCAAAATCGAAGGTCGAAATTGGGCAAGTGGGATATTTTATTTTGTGTCGTACATTGATTGGGGATAAAAGTGTCATGTCCTAGGGGAATAAAGTGCGAATGTTCGCCATATTCGGTAATCCTCTCTCCCTCTAGCGTGTATATTCAAAATGGCAATTGCAGCATCCAGTGTTCACTAATCCGGATCTGGCAATTCGTGAAATCGTGATGACAAATAATAACGAAGAGACTTCTGCAAACAAAAATTAATGGGTAACAAAAAAACCAATAGATTGATTGTTCTCTAAACTCTGATTATCCCAGCTGTATTTATTCACAATTTTCCTTCGCCATAATTTTTTGCCTTATCTCATCTGTATTGCCAGTGGAGAGAAAATAATGAGTGCACATTTGCATTGTGACATTTCATTTTTCTGAACGACAAATTTTTTTGCACGTTAGCTTTTTTAGATATAAAACTCCGTAAAAAATTAGGTCGAAATAAAAGCGATAAAATAATGAGTTCCCAACGAGGGCAATAATTAATTTAATGTAAAAAAAAATCTGTGCACATGTGCACAATAAAATCGGATATTTCTGAAAAAAAAATTTTGTGCAGAACACCGTTTTAAAAAAATTATTTATGCGTTAAAAAACGAGAGGTAGAAATAAAAGCGATAAAATAATGAGTTCACAACGAGGGCGATAAATGAATTAATGTAAAATACAATCTGCGCACACCTGCATAACAAAATCGTATGTTCCTGAAAAAAATTGTTTTTGCACAACGTAGATACAAAAAAAATATATTTCTGCGCTGAAAAAACAGAAGAGGTCGAAATAGAAGCGATAAAATGATGAGTTTACAACAGGGGCAATAAATAATTTAAAGTAAAATATAACGTGTACACATTCGTTCAATAAAATCGTATTTTTCTGAAAAAAAAACGCTTTTCACACAACGTAAATTTTTTTTATATAACTCCGTTAGAAAGATTTCTTCAACATAGATTCATAAAATTATTAATTTAAAACTAGGGCATTAAAAGAATAATGAGAAATTCCATTGACAAAAAAACTTCAGAAAAAAGCAATATGGCCCAGATAAAATCTCGTTCAGCTAATTCGAAAATATCAACCCCAAAAAATGTCCTACTTTAAAGAATTTATCAAAATCCAAATTCATCAAAAAATTGTAAATCTCTTATCAGTCACTAATAAGAAGAAAAAAAATCGCACTTTGAGTTCCTTGGCTCCGAAGCATAAAGCGTTTTCTCAAAGACGATTTATCTCCGTGACAAGTATACAATTTCTTTGCCGAGCCTTTTTGCATTCGTTAAATCCGCTTCCCTCGCGCATCGTTGCTCGTTCTCAGCGCAGAACGAACGTTATATTGTTATCAAAGCCGTTAATGCTCGCGCCTTCACGAAGTACATTTGTCATTCTGCCCTTGGTTAAGTACCGTTCGTTTGGTATACTTAGTCTCCTCTCATGGCCTACAAAGCGAAGGTGCGTTTGTTCTTCTTCTTTTTATCTCATTTTGTTCTTATTTTATTTTTCTTCGTAAGGTATAACATTCGAGTGAGGTCGGCCAGTTTGTATCCTGGGCATCGTCCGTAAAAGGATCGACTAAGACCCATTCTCGTATCTGTGGCCTCTGGCCCTCTCATCCTCCCCCCACAATTTGAGCCTCGCAAACGGAGCCTGCCAAAGCCGCGTACAGCATCAAGCAGTCGAGACAAGGTAGGATCCCACGTAGACGAGTTTTGTCGGTGTCCTATATTCGGGGCCTTTCACCTTTTCGTATACATACTGTATCCATTTTTACCATAGTACATGCCATATATGTATATATATATATATATATATATATATATATATATATATATATATATATATATATATATATATATATATATATATATATATACACATATATATATACATATATATATGTGTGTGTGTGTGTGTGTGTATACACATACATGTACGTATTTATATGGGGAAAGGTGATTATGAAGACATTCGACTCCAAGGATACTTATTGGTTTACAACATTATGTAAAACTTAAGGGCTTCAAAATAATTCTCAGATGAATGTAAGAATATCCATACACCCACAGGTTGTCTTAGGGGCGATCCTCAAAACAACCGTAATTGCTGATAGCCAACATTAGATAGATATAGTGAGTTCAAAATGGATTTCTATATTTCTATATAGCATATATGTATATATGGAGAGAAATTACATTTTGAACTTAAGGGGTCTTCTCACTTTAGACGCTAAAAAAGCTATTTTCATTAATTTTTTTGATAGGTTTATATTGTAGATATTGATATAAAAGTTGTTACACTTAATAAACACACTTTCGAAATCCATAAAAAAAATGTATTCACTTATGTAACCTAAACAAACTTTAAATACGTTTTTCTCGAAACAACGTTTTGAGCTATGGCGAGTGCTATAGCTATTGCTGCAGCGCATATCAAGGATTTTTTAAAATTTTGGTATTTACTATTTTTTGCCAAAAATGCTGAAAAAAACACTTTTTTTTTGTTTTTCGAGAAATGACCGCCATTTGGTTATTTTTGCATATATAAAAAATCGTATGATATGCGCTATAACCATTAACATACTGAATCTAAAACCGTTTGATTTTTTTGTTTCGGATGATCCATCTCCGAGATTTCATCAATAGCGCAGTCCTACAATTTTTTAGGACATTTTTAAACTACCATTTTCGTGTATAAATAGTGAGTTGAATAATATTTTTTTAAATTCATTTCGAAAGTGTATTTTTTAAGTGTAACAACTTTTATATCAATTACTATAATAGAAACTAATAAAAAATTATGAAAATAGCCTTTTTTAGCGTCTGAAGTGAGAAGACCCGTTTAAACATATATTCCAGCTCAACTCAGACCACTATTTCCCTCACTATCGTTGATTATAGATTTCCATAGTAAAAAATCTTAATCCAAATAAAAACATCTATTTTTTTTATTTTTCCCCCACCCCTAGTCTTTCTGCGGCTGGAAAAAATCGAAAAGTCCACTCGGGCCAATTTTCAAATTGTGAAAAAATTTAGATACCCTCTAGACCTGTCTGTTTCATTTTTCACCGGATGTGAACTTGTGCCTCCGATATTTACGATTTTTTTGTTGTAAAATTTCAATTTAGGGGATGATTCATCAACACTTCGGAAGTCAGAAGAGTACTTTTTCGGTCTACATCCCACCCGAATTGAATTTTATCTAAAACCGTATTTTTTAAGTTTTTTTTTCAACTTGCAATACTGAAAAGGTAGTTTCTGACTTCTAAACTGTCGAATAATCTCCCAAAAATCGACCTAAAAAAATAAATAGTAGGAATCGGAGACACGGGATGAGATTAGGTGAAAAATGCACAAGTAGGTTTCAAACGTATGTAATTGTTTTCAGAATAAAAATATTGCTCGAGTGGACTTTTCGGTTTTTGCACCCGCAGAAGGGCAAAAGGGAAGGGGATCATTTGAAAAAAATAGATGTTTTTATGCCAGGGATGAGGTTTCCCACTATAGAAATCTACAATGAAGTATGGTGAGGGAAATAGTGATCTGAGTTGAGCTGGAATACCCGATATATGAACATATATACACACACACACACATATATACATATACATATACATATATATATTTGCAAAAAAGTGCTCCAATATTGTGAGTCAATTAGGTGCATTCCTTGCCTACGGCAGCTCGAAAATTTCCCAACTATCAACCCACATTCCAATTCAGTGCGTTCGTATTATCGGGAAATCTCGTCTATACAGCTTTAATACACACGGACCATACGGAAAATATTTGCAATTCCGGTGATCGTTATTTTCAAAAATGCTTCAGGAATATTAAAGAATGTTCATGCATGCTTAACATAACGGAAGACAAATTTTCCTGGAAAACGGATATTTTTTGCCCGTCTGGCAAAACTATTTACGTGAACACTTTCGACGATTGACTTTGAAAAATTTGCATTGATGCTGAATGGATTTTGAGTAATGTTTTTTTGTTGTTGTAAGTTTTGGGCTATAAGATGTGCGGGTTGATTTCTTTGGCAATGTTCATTTCGGAATGTGCTGGGGACGAAAATTATACGGGCTTTAAATGGATACGTAATAGGCTTATCATTTTTATTTTGTTTTTGAAGATATACGAGAAAAATAATACAAAAAAAATGAACGGAATATTTTAATATTTACTAGGTACCTATGGTAAACGTAAAATGTGGGCGATGCAAATATATCGAAAGTATAAATTACTTAGGTGTGAAGCGAGCTAAACAATGATGCATATTTTGGAGGCAAAGATCCAAACCTACTCGCTCATGAATACAGGCGTAATTTTTTTTTAAATTCCTTCGCGATGATATTCGCGTGTTGAAAAAATAATCCGATAAGCTCGACGACTTGGCCTAGGTCCATTGGGATCTCCGCCGACTGCGCGTTGCAGCGTAGGCTCTCCGAGGCGAAGAGACTCGACTGGATTGGCTGCAGCCAAGTGCAGCTCTAATTCGGCCTTGAATCTAATGCAGCTTTATTCGCGAGAGAGAGAGAGAGAGAGAAAGAGAGCGACTGAGAAAGAGAGAGAGAAATAGTAGTGCCGTGGTCGTAGACCTCCGGTCGTTGCCCGTTAAAACTGCGCCGAACGATTCACGGGGCGTCGAAGGCCGCCGAACTGCGCCAACGAGAGAATACGACAGTGTGCAGCTTCTCCGAAGAGGCAAAGTCGACATTAAAAAGAACGAGAAAAAAAAACAAAGGCGATCTCCCCAGTGAATGTTTGTTGGCGCGTTTGTTTGCTGCTACGCACGAGATAAAGCTTAGAATCTTCATCGAGAATGATGCGGAACGAGGCAAGGTACGGCGCAATTGCCAGAGGAAAATAGTGTTTGTTCGTGGAGGAAAATATGCGAACTATATTTCGAGATAAGCGGATAGTGCGATAATCATGGGCGCATCGCTACTGTGAACGTTCAATGTTCTCCACGGTGCTGCAATTGTGAACGAGCGGTCCAAAATCGCGCGTTCTCATACTTTTAGTTCAAACGGTAGTATAGGATTATTCAGCTTATTGGATGCCAACTGGTACACGGGGAGTGTCATCCTCTTGCCGGAGTTGAAACTATAAATTCAGGAATATTTCACTATCGTCCAAGTTTGCTGGTTCGTATGCTTTTTGTTCAAATGGCAGCGTTGGATTATCCAGCTTATTGGGTGCCATCTGGTACACAATGAGCGTCATCCTTTATCCGGAGTTGCAACTATAAATTCAGGAATATTCTACGGTCGTTCAAGTTTGCTCGTTCGCCTACTTTTGGATCAAATAGCAGCATTTGAATATCAACCTTATCGGGTGCCAACTGGTACCCCATAAGCCTCATTAATTTTCCGGAATTGCAACTATATATTCAGGAATATTCTACGATCGGTCCAGTTTGGTTGTTCGTGTACTTTTTTATCAAATGCCAGTATAGGGTTATGCAGTTTATTGGGTGTCAACTGGTGCAGAATGAGCGCCAGTATCTTTCCGGAGTTGAAACTATAAATTCAGGAATACTTCACTATTGTCCAAGGTTGCTGGTTCGTATACTTTTTATTCAAATGGCAGCATTATATTATCCAGTGTATTAGGTGCCAACTGGTACACAATAAGCCTCATTATCTTTTCGGAATTGAAACTCGATTCAGGAATATTCTACGATTGCTCAAAATCGCACGTTTGCCTACTTTTAGTTCAAATCGTAGCATAGAATTATTCAGCTTATTGGATGCCAACTGGTAGACAATGAGCGTCATTGTTTTTCGGGAGTTGCAACTATTAATTGAGGAATATTCCACGATCGTTCAAAATTGCATATATGCATACTTTTAGTTCAAATTGTAGCACAGGATTATTCAGCTTATTCGATGCCAACTGGTATACAATGAGTGTTATCCTCTTGCCGGAGTTGCAACTATAAATTCAGGAATATTCTACGGTCGTTCAAGTTTGCTTGTTCGTCTACTTTTGTATCACATAGCAGCATTTGATTATCAAACTTATTGGGTGCCAACTGGTACACCATAAGCCTCATTAACTTTCCGGAATTGCAACTATAGATTCAGGAATATTCTATGATCGGTCAAGTTTGGTCGTTCGTGTTCTTTTTGTTCCGATGCCAGTATAGGGTTATCCAGTTTATTTGGTGCCAACTGGTGCAAAATGAGCGCCAGTATCTTTCCGGAGTTGAAACTATAAATTCAGGAATACTTCACTATTGTCCAAGGTTGCTGGTTCGTATACTTTTTATTCAAATGGCAGCATTATATTATCCAGCGTATTAGGTGCCAACTGGTACACAATAAGCCTCATTATCTTTCCGGAATTGCAACTATGGATTCAGGAATATTCTACGATCGCTCAAAATCGCACGTTTGCCTTCTTTTAGTTCAAACCGCAGCATAGGATTATTCAGCTTATTGGATGCCAACTGGTACACGGGGAGTGTCATCCTCTTGCCGGAGTTGAAACTATAAATTCAGGAATATTTCACTATCGTCCAAGTTTGCTGGTTCGTATGCTTTTTGTTCAAATGGCAGCGTTGGATTATCCAGCTTATTGGGTGCCATCTGGTACACAATGAGCGTCATCCTTTATCCGGAGTTGCAACTATAAATTCAGGAATATTCTACGGTCGTTCAAGTTTGCTCGTTCGCCTACTTTTGGATCAAATAGCAGCATTTGAATATCAACCTTATCGGGTGCCAACTGGTACCCCATAAGCCTCATTAATTTTCCGGAATTGCAACTATATATTCAGGAATATTCTACGATCGGTCCAGTTTGGTTGTTCGTGTACTTTTTTATCAAATGCCAGTATAGGGTTATGCAGTTTATTGGGTGTCAACTGGTGCAGAATGAGCGCCAGTATCTTTCCGGAGTTGAAACTATAAATTCAGGAATACTTCACTATTGTCCAAGGTTGCTGGTTCGTATACTTTTTATTCAAATGGCAGCATTATATTATCCAGTGTATTAGGTGCCAACTGGTACACAATAAGCCTCATTATCTTTTCGGAATTGAAACTCGATTCAGGAATATTCTACGATTGCTCAAAATCGCACGTTTGCCTACTTTTAGTTCAAATCGTAGCATAGAATTATTCAGCTTATTGGATGCCAACTGGTAGACAATGAGCGTCATTGTTTTTCGGGAGTTGCAACTATTAATTGAGGAATATTCCACGATCGTTCAAAATTGCATATATGCATACTTTTAGTTCAAATTGTAGCACAGGATTATTCAGCTTATTCGATGCCAACTGGTATACAATGAGTGTTATCCTCTTGCCGGAGTTGCAACTATAAATTCAGGAATATTCTACGGTCGTTCAAGTTTGCTTGTTCGTCTACTTTTGTATCACATAGCAGCATTTGATTATCAAACTTATTGGGTGCCAACTGGTACACCATAAGCCTCATTAACTTTCCGGAATTGCAACTATAGATTCAGGAATATTCTATGATCGGTCAAGTTTGGTCGTTCGTGTTCTTTTTGTTCCGATGCCAGTATAGGGTTATCCAGTTTATTTGGTGCCAACTGGTGCAAAATGAGCGCCAGTATCTTTCCGGAGTTGAAACTATAAATTCAGGAATACTTCACTATTGTCCAAGGTTGCTGGTTCGTATACTTTTTATTCAAATGGCAGCATTATATTATCCAGCGTATTAGGTGCCAACTGGTACACAATAAGCCTCATTATCTTTCCGGAATTGCAACTATGGATTCAGGAATATTCTACGATCGCTCAAAATCGCACGTTTGCCTTCTTTTAGTTCAAACCGCAGCATAGGATTATTCAGCTTATTGGATGCCAACTGGTACACAATGAGCGTTATTGTTTTCTGGGAGTTGCAACTATTAATTCAGGAATATTTTACCATCGTTCAAAATCGCGCGTTCTCATACTTTTGGATCAAATAGCAGCATTAGAGTATCCAACTTATTGGGTGCCAACTGGTACACCATAAGCCTCGTTATCTTTCCGGAATTGCAACTATAGATTCAGGAATATTCTGCGATCGGTCAAGTTTGGTCGTTTGTATACTTTTTGTTCAAATACCAGTGTAGGGTTATCCAGTTTATTGGGTGCCAAGTGGTGCAGAATGAGTGTCATCCTCTTTCCGGAGTTGAAACTACAAATTCAGGAATATTTCACTATCGTCCAAATTTGCTCGTTCGTATACTTTCGGATCAAATAGCAGCATTAGATTATCCAGCTTATTGGGTGCCAACTGGTACACGAGAAGCCTCATTATCTTTCCGGAATTGCAACTATGAATTCAGGAATATTCTACGATCGGTCAAGTTTGGTTGTTCGTGTACTTTTTGATCAAATGCCAATATTAGGTTATCCAGTTTATTGGGTGCCAACTGGTGCAGAATGAGTACCATCATCTTTCCGGAGTTGAAACTGTAAATTCAGGAACATTTAACGATCGTAGAGGATTGCTCGTACGTGTACTTTTTGTTCGGATGGCAGCATTGGATTATCCAGCTTATTGGGTGCCAACTAGTACACAAGAAGCCTCATTATCTCTTCGGAGTTCCAACTATTAATTCACAAACTGTCCATAATCGTTCTATACTTTTTATTCAAACGGCAGCATTCGATTATCCAGCTCATTGTGTGTGGATTGGTACACAAGAAGCCTCATCATCTTTCCGGAGTTGCAACTATAAATTCAGGAATATTCCACGATCATTCAAGTTCGCTCATTGATATAGTTTTTGCTCAAATGGCAGTATAGGATTATCCAGCTGATTGGGTACCAATTGGTACACGATGAGCGTCATTATCTTTCCGGAGTTGCAACTATTCATTCAGGAACATTTTCCAATTTTTTCAGTATGCTCATTCTTATACTTTTTGTTAGACCGGCAGCATTGGATGATCCAGTTTATTGGGTTTGTTTGAGTTCAATAGCGGCATTGGATTATCCAGCTTATTGGGTGCCAACTAGTACACGATAAACCTCATTATCGTTTCGGAATTGCAACTATTGATTCAGGAACATTCCATAATCGTTCAAGTTTGCTTGTTCGTATACTTTCTTTTCTCTTCAAACGACAGCATTCGATTTTCCAGTAGACTGGGTGCCAACTGGTAAACAAGCAGCTTCATTATCTTCCCGGAGTTGCAACTATGAATTCAGGAACATTCCGCGATCTTTTAAGTTTGCTCGTTCGTATACTGTTTGTTAAATGGGAGCTTTGGATCATCCAGCTTATTGGGTTCTAACTGCTACACAATGAGCGTCATCATCTTACCGGAGTTGCAACGATAAATTCAGGAATATTCCGCGAGCGTTCAAAATTCGCGAACTGCTATACTTTTCGTCCAATGTCCTCACTGGATTCTTCATCAACGTAGGAAATCGAATCCGAATAAATCTTCAAGCCGTTGTGACGAAAATGTAATTCGATTGCAGATTTTTTGGCAACGTGGACTTGGAGTGAGAGGAATCAGAGAAATGCAGCCAAAGATACGCCATTGTCCCCAGACATCAAGGCGTTCACGTAATCCTAAGATCGCTCGAAGCACAGTGAGGTTGCTATGTGCCTAATGTTTAGGTGTGTGTGTGTGTGTGCGTGTGTGTGTAGCTGGGGTTCTCTCACGCTCTCATTTTTCTTGTCGCGCCTTCCAGTTCTTCTCATCCTTCTCTCTCTCTCCCACTCTGCCCCTCTTTCTCTCTCGCCTACTCTGAGTACTGTTTTTTTTTCTCGATAAACTTGTTTGCACTCGAGTTCGCCTATGCGCCCGAGTGATGCGGCAATTGGCTCGACGAGGATCTCCAAAACGCATATGCGGGGCCGGAAAACAAAGAGATATAAAGAGGGAGATGGAGTGCTGGCGGTAGATAGAGAGAGCGAGGAGGGGTGTCCAGAGAGAGAGAGAGAGAGAGAGAGAGAGAGAGAGAGAGAGAGAGAGAGAGAGAGAGAGAGAGAGAGAGAGAGAGAGAGAGAGAGACCATTGATGCGTCATCCCGGAGAGCAAACACACACTGCCGCCAATCGGAATTAAACTATTCTAGCGATGTGCTGGTGCGACGTCTGTGCAACTTCCTGAGGGGCTAGGGAAGGAGAGCCAGGGAGAGAGAGGGGCGGAGAGGGATGACATCTCGTATCTAGCATTGAGTTTCGTAGGACAGTGAAAATCCTTTTGTGCAATTGCTTCCCTCGACACTTTTTCAACCCTGTTTGCTCCCCGTTTGTATGTCGGTCTCTCTCTTACTCTTCATCACTGGGTACTACGAGAGAACAGCGACGATGGCTTGCGAAAACGTGGCCCGCTAAAAGAGACACGTCAAAAGAACTCGGGTGTCGTGGACTCGTTCCTTTTCTCGTCTTTTGACTCTCTTGATTATATTGTTGCCTTGTTGTAGGACTTCACCTTATATTTTTGTTATTAATTATTTTACCTTGAAGTTTAAGGGGAGAACAATAAAAAATCGAATCGAAATAATCGTTCTCTCTTCCTCTTTTTTCGTGGTTATGTTTTGTCATTTTTAACATTTAGTTTTATATTATATTGATTGATATATTATATTGATATAATGATGTTTGGATTGTGAATTATACATATCAATGATATCATCATCATATATTAATAATAATAGTAAGTATCGTCATTGAATTCACGTATAATTATTTACATGTAAACAAATTACATTGACCTACCATGGCAAGTATTTTTACATTCTTTTTATCGATACATAATATTAACATTTATATTTTTACTTATATGTATCAATTATAATCGTGAATACTTTTATTTGATTTACATACCATGATTAAAATGCGAATGAAATAAATTATTTTTACCTATAATGGTAGGTACTTTTGTATTATTTTTTTTACATATTATATTAATATGACAATATCTGTATATTATCATTAACTATTTTTATAGAGCCTTATTCTTGTTATTGACGAATTTACTATAAAGATTAACTGACGCACGATGAATAAATCTAATCCATTATAATCTTTTTCTCTCCCTCATGATTATTTTTCTTATAGTACTTCACCAACTACTGTCATTGTTATTGAATCGTCCTGGCGTTTGACTCAGCTCTAATGCACAAATGTAATCTAATATAATCTCCTTCCCCCTCTCTTTTTTTGCATTTTATTCCATCTAATTTACGAATTGTTGATCTATCTCATACCAAAAGTTACGATATCTCGTTCACACCTGGGTCCTATAAATTCAGACTGTCATACGAGAGGGTACGACGGGTGTCTCTGTGTACTCGCCCTCTCTCTCTCTCTCTCTCTCTGCACATAAAAATAAACGTACCACACGCACCTCTCGTAGCCATTTGGCAAACTCGTTTGGGCTAGTTCAAGGCTAGACCAGACGGAAGTCTGGGATATCTCTCTCTCTCTCTCTCTCTTTTTCTCTCTCTCTCTCGGCAGTGTGTAAGGAATAGCATTAGCGTTTGACGGCTCCGTGCGTCAGCGAAGCTAAAGTCTGGCACCGAGGGAACGAGCATACTTTCATGCCTGGCTCGTACTAATGCTGACGCTTTAAGCCCCTTCCTCCCCTCCTCTCCTCGCCAGCCGCGTTCGCCCTCTCCATCCAAGTATGGTCCCCCACACGAAGCCGAACACTCTCGAGCGAGTGTTAGACGCGTCTGGGCGGTAACATAGGTTAGTGACACGCCAAGGCCATCGTATTGAAGACATTAGACAGAGGGAGAGAGAGCTAGAAGGCAAATAGACCGAGAGAGAGAGAGAGCGCGAGAGAGGGATAGAGAGGGAGAAAGAGAGCGTAAAAAAGGTGGGAGTGAAATGAGTGGGTCGCTGCAAAACGATACGATAGAATTCCAGATATCAAAGTGATCTCGCAGACGGGTTCGTAGGCTATAATTATTATCGAGGATTCGCAAACTAATCGATCGGACGTTGACCCGGTACCAATCGCCCATATCGGGCACAACTATTTTCTTTAAATGTCTATACGAGACACGACGTGATGAAATTGTCGTTCTATTTTGGGCAATCGGCGAAACGAATTAATGAAATTGTCTCTTGGAGTGCATAAGCAGAGAAAAAATAGACATTTTTCGTGGAACGAGGAAGAAATATTTTAAAGTCGTTCGGGAGAAACATGATGTCGCATCGAAGATTTATTGTAAGAATAGAGAGTTGGGGAGAGAGAGAGAGAGAGAGAGAGAGAGAGAGAGAGAGATTTGTTTATTATGCCCTAGAAAATCTATGGGGCAAATTTTTAACAAACGCTTAAAAATTAAATTACAATAATATGATGTAAGCTTAAGCTCTCCTCTTACATAATGATTTGTGATCTCACACATGCGTTACTATTAATGAAGTGTGCGCTGCCTACGCAGACTCGCTCGGATACATTAAGTTTTACTATTAACGATTAAAATTTTGAAAAGCGCTTCATACGTGGATTTTTGTTTTCTGAAATGTAACCGTAATACTGCTAAAGACCGGAAAAGAACTAAAAACTAAAAAACTACAAGAAAAATCTACAGATCAACCTCAGATTCCAATAAATACATAAACAGTCGAGATTCGAACTTACATTGCCAATATTATTAACACACACACACACACACACACACACACACACACACACACACACACACACACACACACACACACACACACACACACACACACACACACACACACACACATATATATATATATATATATATATATATATATATATATATATATATAACATACATTTCATATATAATTAATATATGTTAATATAAATTTAATATTATATATTATATATTAATATATAACTAATCATATATATATATATTATTAATATTAATAATAGAGAGAGAGAACAAGAGGGAGAGAGACATTGATTGATTGATTAATTGATAGAATTTATCCCCAGTTAAACTTTCGGGAAAATGAGGATACAATATAAATCATATAATCATAAATAACCGTAGTGACGAAGAAAAGAAAATAATAATGATATTAATTTAAAAAGGCATGTAATTTGATATATAAAAGCGGAGTACCAAGCGCAAGCATACTATATACAAATTGATAATAAGCATCCAACTTAAAGAAAATTAAGAAGTGATAATAATGTCATTTTTGTCACGTGATAAAAATATTTCGCATGTAATGTAAGCTAAGCATTGGATAAAGTAAGATTACAACAAAGAAAAAAAGAATAAAGAGCGCGAGAGAGGGGGCGGGGGAAGAGAAAGAGAAAGAGAGAGAGAGAGAGAACTTGGGTGCGAGCGAAAAGACGAGAGAGGCGGAGAGAGAACACACTATCGATTTGCCCGATTTCGGGTCATCGACTCGTCATATGCAGGTCACGCGGTCCTTATGGAGACCGCACATCTCTCTCTCTCGCTCTCTCTTTCTCCCCTTCCCGCTCTCTATCCTGCTCGTTTCTTCTCTCCTTTTATGTGCAAAGTGAATAGATACTTTCGGAGAAACGAGGAGCAGGGTGCGATAAGATGGTGAAACAGGTTCGGGATATCGCGGACTCCTCGCTTTGGATGAATTTGATAAGGGACACGAATGGATATATACCGCGTGTAAATATACACCTACGAACGGACAAAGTTCGCTCTATTTTTTATCCACCATAAAGAAGAAATAAAAGAAATAAAATAAAAGAAAGAAAAATAAAAGTTCCTGCCCGCCGCCTCTGTATTTACACTCTCGGAATAGAAAAGGCCTGAACAAGGACCCTGTTGAACTGATGGAGATAAGGGAAAGAGCAGGAGAGAGAGACAGAAAGAGAGCGAGACACTGCTGTCCTTCACGATTGTCTGACTCATTATGACCGTACCTACTGCAGCTTTCGTACAGATTCTCATTCCGAATGGTGATCGGTAGTCGAGAATGAGTTGGGAGACGAATGGAATGAATGTAAAATTTAAAAAAATGGTGTCTACTTTATATATATATGTACATATACATATATATATATATATATATATATATATATATATATATATATATATATATATATATATATATATATATATATATATATATATATATATATATATGTATATATATATAAAGTAGACACCATTTTTTTAAATTTTACATTCATATATATATATATATATATATATATATATATATATTAGGGTGGCCATTATTTTGGCTTCGGTAAAAAAAATTTAACGTCTAGCAAAAACTAATCAAGATATGAAAAAAAAATCTTTGTAAAATTTGGACGCGCTGGGATAAGGAGAACACGTGCCACCGAGCAGTTTAATTTTCAAAAATACATGCATTTTTTTAATGGCCGCACTGAAATATTTATCAGTCTCATAATATTAATTAAAAAATCTGGAATTGGGTACATTGATTGTACATATTAAGAGTTACAAAATATATTATTTACTGATTTTTTTTTCTATCAATCATGTACCGCAAATTCGTACCTTTACATGAAATATTACATAAGTAATAGCAGTCCATCTATGAAATGATTGAAGTAGAGTACATTTGTTTACGTTCGGAATTTTTTTTTGATATTCGGCGACAACTTGAAGAACAAATTGTATTTGATCTTCATCATAAGCCAATAGATTTTTATAATTGGTGATAAGTTTGATCCTTCGCTCCGCTATATCATTACAGACTCTTATTTTTTTTATCAATTGCGCGCCCATTTGATAACTCTCGTTCGAGTCCCAAACAGATACATCGGCATCGAGAAAAGTACAATCAATTTTAAATCGTTAAAAAAACGCCATAGATTCGGGACTAATAAAGAAATCAATGTCTTTATCGAGCAGAAAAGTAAAGTCTGACTGGAAAACCTGATACCGTTTGGAATCGCATCGTAAAATCGAAATAAATTTGCAGAAACGTAAAGATTTCACGTGTTATATTTTTTTTCTATGTCCAACAATGGCAAACCAACTCGGTCGGTAATGCTCGGTCAGTAAAAATGAGCGGACGAAGCGCCACAACCAAATTTCGAACTATTTGTCTGCACTATATTTTGTATTATCGCCACTACAGTTGGAAAATCTTCTCGCAGGCTCGAGAAAAAAAAATCATTTTGAAGCATTCAATACACGATCATTATATTATTATTTGCATAAAAAAATCCGCTCCGATAATTAATTCACTGCTTCGATTTCCCGCCACAATGTGACCAAACCGCCACGTCCGTTTTCAAATTTTCTATTAATTTTTCAATCTACTCCCGACTGTACATAATTGATGGAAAAAAATCAGTGAATAATATATTTTGTACCTCTTAATATACAATCAATATACCCAATTCCAGATTTTTAAATTAATATTATGAGACTAATGAATATTTTAGTGCGGCCATTAAAAAAATGCATGTATTTTTTAAAATTTAACTGCTTGGTACCACGTGTTCTCCTTATCCCAGCGCGTCCAAATTTTACACATATTTTTTTTTATATCTTGATTAGTTTTTTTGCTGGACGTTAAAATTGTTTTACCGAAGCCAAAATAACGGTCACCCTAATATATATATATATATATATATATATATATATATACACACACCTAGATATAAAGTAGACGAGATATTGTTAAAAAATAAAAAGTAACCATAAAAATTGCAACTGCAACTGCTGAATAAGTGAATTGAAAAGAAAAAAAAATAATCATTTTTTTCATCATTCTAATATTCCTAAATGTGTGTATATATATATATATTTGAATTCTTATAACGATACTTTTTATTATTTATGTACAGTACGAAAAAGTTATTAAGAAACTTTTTTCTATTTTTTACATTTGCAAAAGAAAGTTGTATTATTTTAGCAAAAAATTATAAATTTTTTGCTAAAATAAAACTAAACTAAACTAAACTAAACTTTATGCAAATTGACGTCTTTTTATTTATATTTTTGGTAAATATAACAATTAATTTCACGGAAATGGCAACCTTTCTCCAAAAAATGAATT
Organism: Ophion slaviceki; assembly: GCA_944452715.1. Taxonomy (NCBI): domain Eukaryota; kingdom Metazoa; phylum Arthropoda; class Insecta; order Hymenoptera; family Ichneumonidae; genus Ophion; species Ophion slaviceki. The sequence goes on along the minus strand of OX101788.1, from coordinate 6,782,007 downwards.
TGTAAAACAATCAACCATTAAACTATTGAATTTTTAAATGATTTCATGACACGAGTGTATTGAAAATAAAATTAACTACAAAAAAGTCCTATGGCATTTAGTGATGAGTCTGATAATTTCGCCGGAAATGTGAAAAAATATTGAAAATTACTATGACTTCAACGTTGACCTTGAATAAGTTTTGAAAGAGTAAATTTATCATAAAACGATACGAGACCTTTTTCGTAGAACGTTTAATTCCTTGCGGAAATATGTTTTGACAATTGTTGTACGTATACCCGTTGGCGAGTTATAAAATTCAAAAGTGGCAAAGCTTTCTCCGTGTTGTCAGCATGGGAAATAGAAAATTGCGATGAGGAAGTTCGAAATATTAATATTAAGGGATCATATTTTAATAGGCGTCTCATTTCACCTTACGAAAACTACTGAATAAAGGAATTTGGGAAAAATCGTCGATTTATTTATTCAGCCTAATATATATATATGTGTATTGAAAGGTTTTATATATAAAGTAGGTAAAAAAAGGGTTTGCGCATTTTTCTGCGCATTTTTTAAGAATTTCCACTTAGATAGAGTATTTATATTTATATTTATTTAACGAGCTATTGAATAAAATAATTTTCAAAAATATTTTTCTTTTCGTCAGGGAAACATTGAGGTCTCCAAATATTTTTTTCACCCAATGACAATCTATGAGGTGGCCATGGGATTGTTAGAGGGTCGTGCGCGAAGATTTTGCCACTGACAAACATATGATTTTGCAATGGATTTTCAAGTCATCTTCGAAAAAAATAGGCGTATTTGTGTGATGAGTAATATTTTCCAGATACAATTGTGCATTCTGGAAAAAACCAGACTCCCATTTAGAGCACAGCAGAATGAAGATAATGATATTCCGAATACGAAACGCTCCTGAAAAAGGTTTTTTTCGGTATCCCGTTATTAAGAAAAAAAATTATCGAAGATGCATTCTAAAGTGGATAAATGGAATTTAATTCCGTTAAAAAAAATTCAGCAGTGTTTCGTATTCGGAATTTAATTATCTTCATTCTGTTTAATTCAAAATGGAGTTCTGATTTTTTTTCGGAATGTGCAGTTTTTTTCTGACAAATACTACTGGTCACAAAAATACGCTATATTCTTGTTCGCAGAGGAGTTGAAAAATCATCACCGGGTTGGGCATAGTTATAACAGTCGAAATTAGCTCATTTTTGGGGTTAAAGTTTTTTTTTTTACAAAATCGCGATGCTAAATTTCTACACAAACTAGGTATTTGAAGAAGTATCATCTGAAGCACCTCGAAAACGTTTTTTGCGGTGAGCAATATCCTTCTGAACCAGGTTACCTAATGTAAAAAAATCAAAGATATTTCGTTAGAATATTAGTTTATCCTATGATTAATCGAAGGGATTTCCGAAATATCGAAATAAAAAAAATGGCGCATGTTCAAAATGAGTCATGATTTTTGCAAAAAAATGGGCATTTTTCGTTCATCGAATCGAAAGTATGGATCGGAAAAAAATCCTTCGATCAAACACTATATGTTTACATCTAGAAAAAGGCGTAAAAATTTCAGAACCACGCAGTACTTTTTCAGATATTTATCTCACCGACTTTGAAAACGTACTTTCGAGAAAAGAAAGCGTTTAGAGTTTCGAACGACGTTCCGAGCGTTCCGACGGGGGTCAACATAACAGCCTATGAATCTGTCAATTTTCATCCGATCACCTAGCAATTTTTCGGGAATATCTATAAAATGATATACGGTGAAAATATATCGGTTTCGAAAATAGGAATTTTTCGACTTTTACAACTAGGCCCCCCCTTAAATATCACATTTTTCTCGGTCACGAAATCTCCGCGCCAGGCCCTCAAAAAATGTGCTCAAATGACGTGAGGAGAAATGTCCCTCGAGTTTGCGGTGTTAAGGCCCTATATACATTTACAACGATCAAAAATCGATTTCTTTTTTTCTTTCTTTAAACGATAGAACTATATATGAAGAATATTTTCTCAGAGTTTCAAAGCAAAATTCGAAAAACTTCAAACGTTACAGCCCGTCAACACTGTGGCTCGCCGCTTGGATTCGGAGCGGGCGTGAACTTCAAAAGCGTTTTTCTCAAAACTGCATTATCGAAATTGGCGTGCAGGATTACTCAAAAACTATTAAGCCGATTGAGTTGAAACTTGGTAGAAATATTGATAATATTGGTGCCTTCTACTTGACCAGAATTATTTTTGAAAAATTGGAAAAAACGACTTTTTTAATCCACATTTTACAAAAATGTTGCGTGAAATGTGGTTTTTTTTGTAAATGCGTGCCATTTTCTTAAATTTGCATTTTCTTCATTTTAATTACCGTCAAATAGAAACTATACATGTTTTCACTGAAAAAATGTTTGAACTTTTTTGCAAATCAAAGTCTACGGAAAGCTAGACTGCACGCCGATTCGCAACTTGCTGTAAGCCTCTGCCACAGCTCCGCCATTTTAATGATGAATTAATTAAAAAAAATATATTTTGTATACTTAAATATACTATCAAAGTATACCTAAAGTTTGATAACCGTAGAATAATTATTTCTTAGTTTAGAAAATTCCTCAATATCGCTTATTTTTTCCTGTCCAAATGTGTCCCGCCTTAAGAGGTTACCCCCACTTGCGATTTTGAAAAAAATCGATTTTTTTTTATTTCATTTTTTTGAAGTGCAATTTGAAGTGCTTTTTTTTGATGCCCGGAATAGATGACTCTATGTAAGTTTACAAAAAAAATATTTTCTTCGTGTAAACTGAAATTGAAACTTTAAACGCGTTTTTCTCAAAATGGCATTTCTGAAGTCGGTGACCAAGATTACTCGAACACTAATGAACCGATCTTCTTGAAATTTTGCAGGCTTATTTAATACATAAAAATGTAGTCTTTAATCGTTCGATTTTTTTTCGAAAAAAATGGCCGTTGTATAGCCAAAAAACGGTTGTTTTTTTTTCGTTAAAATCGAACCATTAACTTTGACTGTCCGCCATTTTGTGAAAAATTTATATTTTTGAAAATCCTTTGATTAAAAACTAGTTTATACTTATATTTGACTAAATCCATCCGCATTTTCTTTTCAGATGATCCACTTCGCCATAATGTTGTTCACCGCAAACCGTGTATATAAAAACATTATTTCATTGACGGCCATTTGCCACTAAACAATGTAATATTTTTCAATAAAAAAATTACTGAAACTTCTTCAAGATGTGTTCTTTAAGATGGTATATTGATCGATTAAAAAAGTTTTGTAGTTTTCTTTAAAAATATTCATGAAAAAGGCCTTTTTTGCGCTACAAGTGGGGGTAACGCCTTAAAGTGACAGCGGCTGGTAAGTGGCCATGCAATTGTTATTCCACGTTTTGTATCGATTTTTAACGATAAAAATTATTTTTATCCTTCAAATAAATATTTAACTTAACGACAAAAATCATTTTTATCGTTAAAAAATTATTTTTAGCCATAAAAATTATTATCATCGTTAAAAACACGTAATCAAAAGCGAGAGACAAAGAGAGTAGTCGTAAATTCGAGCACCTGCAAAAACGCTTCCGTCACAACGATTACATGTTCCCCTCCGGGATTCTAATACCGCCTCGTAAGAGACCGCAGACGATTACGTCGATGTGTTCTTCCAGACCGAACGAGAGAAGAAAAGAGTTGCCAAAAAAAAACGTCATCATGGAAGGACAAAGAAGCGCGGAGAGACCTTCACTCTCATCGTAGAACCGTTAGAGTTGACAGACGGTCATAATGGTGAATTCGGGGAGGGAAGCCGAGAATTTGTCTAGCGCAAATCCTGCTCACGTAATACGAAATCGTAACCGGTTGGCCTTCGGGCAATTTTTTTTATTTTTTTTTTTTAATTTCCTTCTTTTATTTCTAACGTGCGATGATGATCGCATCGTCCAGGGTCGCAGACGGTCAAACTCCATATTGGGCAAGGAAGTCTACGTTTGCCTAGGCTGCCTATAAATCTTTCCCTCCTCCTCTACGCTCGGCGTTACAGCCGAAAAATTGCGTAATACGCTCAAGGCTCCGGATCCTCCGTCGCCTCGGAATATTATTAGAACCGGTCTCTACGAATCATTTTTCAACGGAGCATAATTACACTTCGAAATTTTGGACACAACGTAGGAATTGATACAAAACGATTACGTGAATTTATCGTTGTCCAAAAAAGGTTGTCTTTATGTATATATGTGTGTATAAATTTCTCCGAAGAGAATGATCTAGGTCAGACTAGCTGCCATATCGTAATGTCTTTTCGTTTGGCAATACCGTTAAGAGACGAGTCGGGTCTCAGATTAGGCCGAATATAAACGAGATAGACGAGATGGCCTGGCTCCTCTCAATAACGCGATTTTGTATATAATAAACGTATGCGCACGGCCACACTCACTTGTACTCATGTACACACGTACACGATTAAGGGGATATACCAGTGTGAACGCTGAAAATTTGCGTGATTTTTGGGTTTTTTTTTTGGAAGAAAGGTACTCGATTAAATGTTTCGGAAAGTCAAGAATATATTTCGCTATATTTGACCTATATTACATAATTTTTTCATAGAAAAATATTGACATCCAAGCGACTCATGCGGTGCCTTCGGAGGCGCCAAATCAAAAAGTTCCTCCACTGCTGACATGATTCCGGCCGAAGTAGCTGAAACCGAAAAAATATCGTTAAAGGGAGGGTAGGGATTTCAGCGTGAAAAAAAACACTTTTTTGCGAATTTTTATCATCTATATGGATAGAGTAAATTTATTGAAACCTTTTGTACATTGTTAAGTGTCATTTCAAGAACATTCCGTGAAATTTGTACGCGAAAATATCCACAAACAAGCCGGTGCCGCGTTTTTCTCGAAACCACGTTTTCAAAGTCCGTGTTCACTGCCATTTGAAAACTACATGACCGATGTATTTCAAACTTGGTACACACTTTCTCCATATAAAATACCTCCCCGCAACGGTTAGTTTCAGATTTTTCTTTACATTGAGGGGGTTTTCAACCCCCAAAATGGCGAAATTTTTCGTGAAAAATGGCACTTTTCACTTTACATGACCACCAAAAATTCCGGTAAATTTGCACTTTTTCGATTTTTTTAGACGTTTTTGTAGTAAGTTATCCATATTTTATGGCTTTATTTATTTTTTGACGAAAACGAAAATTAAATGCGAAAATATTCGTTCAAAGTGGGGCATACGTTGAAAAATACGTACTTACACGTACTTTTACACTGGGTGAAAACGACCCAGTGTGCACTCGAAGGGTTAAACGCATCGACTTGACCTTTTTACAGAATATTTTTGAAATGTTATACCTTGAGAATCCGTCGAAAACAAAAAATCGATATTTTCAGAAATGTCGATCAGGTGTAATTTCTTGACGGGTTATGCCTAGTTGTAACATTCGAAAACAGCTCAGTTTTGGGATTATTTTTAAGCAAGTCGCGATGATAAATTTCTACAAAAATTAGGTAATAAATAATTAGAAAAACGTCTTTTGCGGCAAGTAATGCCCTTCTGAACCCGGTTATCCAAAATCCAAAAATCAAACTATTTTCTGTGGTATATTAGTTTATCTTATGATCAATCGAAGGAATTTCCGAAATAGAAAATTAAAAAAAAATGGCGCGTGTTCAAAGTGAGTCTTGATTTTTGCAAAAAAATTGCATTTTTCGTTCATCAAATCTCAAGTATACGTCGGAAAAACAAATCCTTCGATAAAGTTTACATCGGGAAAAAGGCTTGAAAATTTCAGAGAGATCGATGATGTCACTTTTGAGATATTTTGCTCACCGACTTTGAAGACGTGCTTTCGCGAAAAAAGCGTCTAAAGTTTGGCACGACGCTCCGAGCGATCGGACGGGCGTCAACACAGCAGCCTATAAATCTATCAATTTTGATCCGAAAACCACGACATTTTCAGGGAACATTTTGACATCTCAAAAAGCAGTGCTTGAACGAAGAGTTTTTTTTCGGAGTATAGTTTTTCTTATCAACGAAAATAGAGGTTTATTTTTTATTAAAAATTGATACTTTCACTTTGGACTGCGGGTATTTTTTCAAAATTTTATGAAATCTTTTGATTTTTTTATTTCGTATGATTTTTTTTTCGAGCAAGCCATTCTATCAGCCCCATTTATAAATATTTTTAATTCCAAAATGATCAAAGATCATTAAAACCATACTATTTAAAGCAAAAAAATTGAAAACCGGCACACATTTCTCCCGAAAAAGATAACGAAGGTTCCTTTTTTTTCGGCCACGAGCTGGATGTAACCTGTCAAAAGCAACGATGGGCCGTCTTCGGAAAGGCCAGACGTGCTTATTGGATTGATATCCTTTCTCTGCATCTCTTATTTCCAGAGATACAACGTAGAAAAATCTTGCTTTTATTGCTTAAATCGATAGATAAACTATCAAAGAATATATTTACAAAGTTACGGAGGTCAATTGTAAATATTTTCGAGGATACAAGGCCAAAAGCAGAGAAGCGATATATTTGTTATTGATATTTCCTCCTATTGAAAACTTTGAAGCGCATTTTCTTCAGTTTTCATTTTCACGATTTTTCCAAATTGGCGGGCGTGATAGCAAAAAACTAAACGACTTATTGAATCAAACCAAAATTTATTTCCTTCAGTATGAAAATCTTTTCTAAGTGAATTCAAAAAGTAATTAAAAAGGTCTTTTGAAATAATTTTTATAGCCCGTCAAAGTGTTTTTTTTAAACAATTTTTTTCAAACCTGAGAAAAGTTATAATAGCACGATGTTTTTCAGCTTTTTCTTAATTCACCCAGAAGAAAAATATATGACAATTAAAAATTTCATTGGTTTTTTGTTTCCGTCAAGAATTACCAGCTGCTTCTTTCCCGCCGATTGGGGACTGCAGTGGCAAGACGGATCTGGAATAGGCTGATAAATCTTCAGTCATTTATTATTTCATGTTGAACATTTTTTTAAATACATTTCAAATATACATGAAAAGATAGCTCAATGTCTCACAAGTCTCACTTGCTTTTTTCCCTTCGAAAAAAATTCCCGAAAAACGCTTTTGTGGACCTTCTAAGTCAAGCCTCCGCCTTAACTCGAAGGACCGCCGGAGCCCATCTACCAGTGTCGACTCCTTTCCCTATATATTCATCGAACACAAACCAGTGTGTCAGTCGACATTGATCAACTCCATCATTGCGCGAGACCGAGCGAGAACGATGGATTTAGTCATGATGATCACGATGATGATAATGATGACGATGATGATAATAATCACGCCGGTGGCTATAATACAGTAATATATGCGCATTTAACACAAGTAGAATGGTGTCGGCAAGAACGTTTCGAAATTGCACGTCTATGTCGAAGCCTTCAAAGTCGGGCCGTATCTCGCGGAGAGGCCGAAAGATATTTGGCTTCCGAGAGAACGTGCTGTCAATGAAGAGTTCTCTCCCGGGATGAAGATTATTTCACTATTGCCCCATGCGTGTGAATCAGTGTCCATACCCGTATTCGTTCACCAGCACCAATACCAATACGCGGATTAAAAGACAAGCTAAATTCCTTAACCTAGATCGCTATCGTGCATCAAAAGTTTCCCATATACATGTGCGGAATATATATCGCTATAAAAGAGACTGCTATTTTCGTCCATCGACTTTTGGGCTCTCTCGTGAATTCGTTTGCGGACTAGCAACATTCTGCTTTTACGTATAATGACTTGCGGGCGCCTGAGACGATATATATATATATATATATGGAATTCGTACTCTCCTCTTGTCTGACCTAACGGTATTTTCACTTGGTTGCAAAAAAAGAAGAGAGCGAGAAAAAAGAGAAGAACATCTGCTACCTGTAACATTTTGCTTGACGCTGATTTAATAGACGCCTCGAATTAGGCTCTCGCCTCAACGTGCGTCATCGTTGTCCGAAATTTCTCGACCCGATGTCTACAATTTGATGGCGCGAATGGACTCTCGAAACCGACGATTATTTTTGGCGAATTCTCGCCTCGGAAAATTTAGGCAAATCGAATGGTAAATCGAGCTCGGTCGCGCGGTACAAAAATAATCTACCGGTTGGTCCATCGGTGAACGATGCTCCTGACACAAGCGATGATTTCGTGTCGACGGTCAGTGACATCGCGACGACCTAACGATCGCTAGCGATTTTTTTTTTTATGTCAACGTCAACCGAAGACTCGACAGCGTCTATTGCGTTACACAGGACGGAAATAGAATAGGGCTTTCGGCTGAGACACCAAGCGAGCAAGGCCTGACATTGGGCCGTTGAACTTGACCGAATTTATCATGGCTGATCGTCCCGGGTAGCGATTAGGAGGGCGAGTGGCGTTTTGATGTTTCTTCGTGTCTCGTGATGACATCTTCCCGATCGCATTGGGATGATGGTAACTTTTGGCCGAGGTGGAACGATGAATGGAAGTGCAGGGAAATTCTGGAAGCGTTTATTTTACGTACGAAAGGAGCAGGGAACGAGCTTCGGTGGCGTGAAATAGCGAAAAATTGTAGATGTCGATGCAGTTTTGGATCTTATCCCCACATTAGCGGGGCCCTCCTGAATGATTAGTAAATTATAGTGGCGCTTGATTAAAATGAGTCGCAATCAATTATTATCACCCAACGATGAACTGGAATGAAAAGTTTCACGTACATTTAGTGTTTGGGGTCCAAGTAAGTTTTAAGGGATTTACAAGAGAGGGCGTTACTAGTATTAAGGGATGATACCACTCTAGGATTTTGGGTAAATCGTTTTTTTTGCTTAAAAATACTCTGGGGTGATAAAAAAATGCAATTGGTCCTGTAGCGAAAAAAAATTGTTGAAAGGATCAATTATCGATTTTTCCGCATCGCCTCGTACAACTTTAAGGGGTGAGGCCACAGTGGCATTCTCAAAATATCGATTTTTTTCTTGCTAAAACGGTGCTTTATCATTATAAGAATAAGTTACTATTCGATTTATAGCAAGAACTTTTTTTTTCACCGACTTTGAGCGTATAACGTAAGCCCACCTATGGCACGGCCATAAAGCACCTAAAACATTAAACACGTTATTCTCGAAACAGCTTTTTTCCAATTGGCGTGACAAACAACTTCAACAATTTTCACTTGATTTACTTCAAATTGAAAAGTTATTTTCCTTATTGCATTTCGCAGAGAAGTACGTACGGAATTTTTTATTGATCGAAAACTTTTCATTTTATGAGCAGTTTTATACGAAATTTTTCACTGAAAATTCATTTAAATACCTACAACTTTTGAATCAAACAATATTTTTTAAATTCTAGGTAAAAATTGTGGATGCTAAATGACACGCCGCGGAGCGCCTAAAAAGATAACAAAAGAAAATATTAGTAGTCGGCCATTTTGTACATCGAAAAAAAAATATATATATATTTTTTCTAACAGCTTGATATTCATACTAAATAGATGTATAATTAATTTTATGAGTGAATCACTTTTTCATTCGAAATAAAAATTGTTACACTCGCACATTATTTTATACCCGTTACTGTGGCCTAACCCCTTAAACGCGTTTTTTTCGAAACCAGTTTTTTTAAACTGGGAGGACGGATTACTCGAACACCTTTGCATGGATCGATTCGAAATTTTCATAGTAGCTTCACAATTACATTCTCTATAGTAGTACCTAGCCGTTATTTGATTAAAAACACATTTTTTTAAATACAATTTAGCGCTTATTTTTGGGCAAAAAATCGATTTATTTCTTACAAAGTGCGCAATTTTTTAAAAATTTGCAAAAAAAATCCTACGTAGTCCCATAGCTAGTAATATATAGATCATAATTTTTTTGGTTTTTGTCCCAGGTCTTGTTCTTTACGAGAGAACCGTCCTCCCGTGAAGCTGTTTGTAAAAAAAACATGTTTTTTAAGATGGACTCTGTCGCCGCCATTTTGTATGAAAATTATAACATTTTTTTAAAATACTTTAATATGTCTTAAGGCGTTACCCCCACTTGTAGCGCAAAAAAACGCCGTTTTTATGAATTTTTTAAAAGAAAACTACAAAACTTTTTTAATCGATCAGTATACCATCTTAAAGAACACATCTTGAAGAACTTTCAGTAATTTTTTTATTGAAAAATATTATATTGTTTAGTGGCAAATGGCCGTCAATGAAATAATGTTTTTATATACACGGTTTGCGGTGATCAACATTGCGGCGAAGTGGATCATCTGAAAAAAAAATGCGGATGGATTTAGTCAAATATAAGTATAAACTAGTTTTTAATCGAAGGATTTTAAAAAATACTCATTTTTCACAAAATGGCGGACAGTCAAAGTTAATGGTTCGATTTTAACGAAAAAAAACGGCCGTTTTTTGGCTATAAAATGGCCATTTTTTTCGAAAAAAAAATCGAACGATTAAAGACTACATTTTTATGTATTAAATAAGCCTGCAAAATTTCAAGAAGATCGGTTCATTAGTGTTCGAGTAATCTTGGTCACCGACTTCAGAAATGCCATTTTGAGAAAAACGCGTTTAAAATTTTAATTTCAGTTTACACGAAGAAAATATATTTTTTTGTAAACTTACATAGAGTCATCTATTCCGGGCCCATACAGAAGTATGGGCCCGGATATTTATACTTCAAAAAAGTGCAATAAAAAAAATCGATTTTTTCAAAATCGCAAGTGGGGGTAACCCCTTAATATGTCTTAAATAAACCCTCTCAAAAGAAATCCTATTCCTTATTTTTTCCTCCCAAAATAAATTGTCAAAGTGAGGCCTTATTTTCTGCCGCCAGAGTGGTGGTTATTCCCTAATTTCGGCAAAAAAAAAAACGAATGCGAAGGCGTTCACTAGAATTTGCCGAGCTAGATGAAAAGCCGACGCAATTGGTTGCCGTTAATGTTATTTGTCCATGTTCTCCACAAACTGGCAAACATCGTCATAATAGCTCGTTGAGATGCAACCGCGCGATCGATGGCCTTAATTCCTCGGGGCGCGAAGGTGAACGACGTAGGAGTGTAAAGTCCCACTATTACGCAAAACACATCGTTGTCGTGATATATGTACTTATCCACGAGTCCCGAAGGAAAAAAAGAAATAAAAAAACAAACAGGTTTATTATGGTAATAAATGTCATTTGAATAAAATGAAATTCGATTCTGTTATTTGGTCGATAATTGGCCAATCTGCATCCCAGCCAGATATATCGTTATCGTCTCGGGACGTGCGCGAAAAATTGCACAATTCGTCGACGAGAAACGACGAATTTCATAACGTTTTTTTTTCGGTCGTTACCCGGTGCGTCGAAAAAACCAAAAAAAAAAAAAAAATGCAGATCGAGCATTTCGTACTTCCGGATGGATCGACGCGTATGCATATATCAGTACCGTTAGTAAATGACCAAAGTAGTTCAACCGTTGCCTTCCTGCGATTGTGCGACACTCGCTCGAGACCGACTAACTGACAATTTCGCGCGATTAGCATGCGAAAGGTCGTCCCCGTGAATTGTTGTCGCTGTGACATTGGTTGAGCGAAAAAAAAACACGAAATATTCGAGGAGGTTACAAGAATCCGAATGTTTGCGCGGCTTTGCCACCCATTACGAGGCGCACGCAGGAGGGGGGGGGGGGGGCTCTCGGATTGGCGAACAGACCAGATTTCCATACACGCGCCTGTTCGTCATTGGCATCGTGAACGCGCTTGTCCCAGCAGCACATTAACGCCGATGATATACGACCGGATCAGGCACCACGGATGTCAAAAGATTCTGCCTATTTCGCGACGTGCCTATTTCGAATTGGAGGTCAAACGAGAGTCTGTGTCATGTTTCATAGTGGAATTTTAATGCGACCTCTCGCGTATTTTTCCCTCGTTTTGTTACCTCTCCTCTTTCTTCTGGCGAAAACGATTATTTATGCGTAGATTTAGAGGTCAGGATTGCCAAACAAGCGTGGTCCGTGCTTTAGATTTTATTAAGCGAGTGTACGTGCGTGCGCTCTGCTGTGCCAGTTGTCTTCAACGAATGAGTCTATTACTCTTGCCGGAGCAAGAGCAAGAGTGTGTATCCTGGCGAGAGATTGCCTGACCTCAGGCGTGGAGCTAGACGTCCACCCCCTTTCTCTCGAGGAGTTGCACAGCTTGGCTTGATAGCCGCAAAGAGTAACGCAAATGGCTCCATTAAAAACGATTTGCGTGGCCAAACAAGGGCGAGGGAGGCAGAGAGATGGAGACAGCGAACGGGAGATGGAGGTACAAGGAGCATGCGAAATGGGAGGATTTAGGAAGTGCCGCATACTCGATCTTCAGCATGTGCGAGGGAGGATTTACCCCGAGAAGACTCCTCTCGACCCACCGAATTTCACCACCAGCCGCGTATATGTAAATTCGTTGCTGCTGGAGCGTCTTCCAAAAGCTCAAGATTCTATGTATTTATTCAGCAGGGTCAACACGAGTACTACTGCTGGGCTTGACCGGCTCACTAGGCTGTTACCATAGACACCTATCGTTGTCGGCTTTGTTTTTCGTGTCGTTTCTGTGGCAAACGATGCGTGTGGTGCTCGTTCAAAGATCCCGTTGACTTGAGAAAACCAAGCTCACTGGCTACAAAGAGCCTCGGAATGTTGCAAACAGCTGACGGTCGAGAGATGTCAATGTCGGGTTGCGTCAATCGCGATAGATCGTTCGTTGGGCCGGAACTCAGGACTAGTCCCTCCTGGTGATCTCATATCCGCACGATACGATCTATTCGCCAACTCATGCACAGCGCACTGTACACCTTGAGATACGTCCACGGATAATACAGCTGGCGTGCCAGTATTGAACTTCGCCAGAGCCCGACGACACCATACGTCCAAGCGTTACAAGCGATTCCCGGAAGTTAGTCATCCATGTCTGTCAATGCGCGCCGGACTTCCGGATACCTCGACGTTGGGATATCGAACCTGGTTCCATCAGCTCCTCTTTCGAACGGTGATGGGCGTTCGTGCGAGCTGTCGCGATGTGCTGTCGAAAGGTTACATCCGACTGATGTTTCTGGATGATGTTTCCACAATAGCGAGACGTAGGCAACTTTGCGATGTCACGCTCAGTGACGATGTTCCTAGTCAACGTGAACGACGTCTTTCGTGACAATTTTGAAGACTGTAAAACTGGTGACTGCCATTGGCAATGGATGGTCAAGACTTTCCAAGCACAGGACAGTCGAAGAAGGACAGACGGAAATTCATGTCAGTTCGCTGGCTGTGGAAAGGACGGCAATCATACCTAGACTTTGTGAATGCATAGCCGAGGTTTATGGAGTAGTTAGGGATGATCATTTCCGACCGAATACCATGTCATCATTTCCAGAGAGCCTAGTAGCTTATGGAATCAGTCAACTGCGACCGTTGCTATTCACAGTCGGTCAAGGTCAACGCGGAATTGCAGGCAGGCTGACAATTCAAGCCCGTTGCAGCCGCGCTACGCGATGGAAGCTCTCGTTGAGCGGGTTCGTTAACATCATTACAAAGCACATTATTTCTGTACACACGCTAGTACACGTATCGTAGTTAAAGTGGTGTAACGAAGCCTAACTGATGCATCCCTCAAGACTAAAGGACGTTCATACGTGTTCCGTGCACATAGACTCATTACGTTGAACGCGTTTCTGTCCGGAAATCTCTCACGGCGAGAGTCTCGTAATTGGCGCTGTCTATGGCGAACACGACGAGCGTTAGACCGCGACGTTGCGCATCGCTGTAGGCGATTGCACTCTAACGGGGCTTCCGGCGTAACGGGGAAAGGGAATTTCCCTCTTCCTGTTTGCTGTGCCGCGACTGCTCGGACTGCCGGCATTAAAACTGTCTGTACAGCTCGGACGGTCGAGCTCTGCTGAATTGTCGGTCAAGGTTGTCCACTTCTCGGGAGCTCGTACTACACAACACGCTCCATTCTTCATCGCGTATCGCTCGTCTCCTTTTTCCGACTGCCAGTGAATTTATTCTCATTCCGCTGACTCGACAATTGTCTTTGGCTGCCTTACCGGGCAGATCTATGCGATATACATTTTGCATTCGCAATTTGGCTACCTATGCAAAATCGCAGACGAGAATGGTGCGTCACCGCCGGTTAATTCACGTCTGGCAGGTCAAGTCTGCATTTCAGAAGCGCGCGGATAGGTCCGTACTTGGGTCAAGCGAATTCAAGGTGTCAGGAAGAATTGCGACTGGATATCCTCATCCGCGATACTCAGGAATGCTCCTTCTTTTGGAATGAATGTTCCACGTGACAGCCAGCCTGCAAAGGTAAGGATAGCCCTGAAGAATTAATAAGTCGAGTGAGGGAGATGCTACGGAAAGTGCATCAGGCACTCTAGATGCCTTCGAGATGTTGGAGGACCTCTGGCCATCCGGAATGACGGAGCTGGTCTTCTTTACGACTGGAAAGCAAAGAATCGAGACGCTGATTTTCGAGAAACGGTGACCTGGATTTTGTCATTCGGAAGCATCTGCAGCAACTCATGGGATTGGAGGATATGGAAAAAGGAGATGAAAAATGCTCTCGGCACTTTTAGGGTGTCGTCGCGACGCAATAATTCCGTAAGGCTCTCGTCTCTCTTTTGATGTCACTTGGGCCCTCGAATCTTTTGAAACAGCTCCTGCGCACAGTTTCGACATCAAAGAACTCCAGGTCTGCTGATTAATCCAGCGTTGCTCGCGTCCGTCCAGAGTAAGGGATAAGGATTCATTTAAGGGGTTAGGCCACAGTAACGGGTATAAAATCATGTGCGAATTTAACAATTTTTTTTCGTATGAGAAAGTGTTTCACTCATAAAATTAATTACACATCTATTGAGTATGAATATCAAGCTGTTAGATTTTTTTCGGTGTACAAAATGGCCGACTACTAATATTTTCTTTTGTTGTCTTTTTTTAGGCGCTCCGCGGCGTGACATTAGCATCCACAATTTTTTACCTAGAACAAAAAACAAAAATTCTCGCCAATCTACATTGGAATGCCTAGAGAAGTACGTACGGAATTTAAAAAATATTGATTTTTTCAAAAGTTGTAGGTATTTAAGGGGTTACCCCCACTTGCGATTTTGAAAAAATCGATTTTTTTTATTGCATTTTTTTGAAGTATAAGTATCCGGGCCCATACTGCTGTATGGGTCCGGAATAGATGAATCTATGTAAGTTTACAAAAAAAAATATTTTCTTCGTGTAAACTGAAATTGAAACTTTAAACGCGTTTTTCTCAAAATGGCATTTCTGAAGTCGGTGACCAAGATTACTCGAACACTAATGAACCGATCTTCTTGAAATTTTGCATGCTTATTTAATACATAAAAATGTAGTCTTTAATCGTTCGATTTTTTTTTCGAAAAAATGGCCGTTTTATAGCCAAAAAACGGCCGTTTTTTTTCGTTAAAATCGAACTATTAACTTTGACTGTCCGCCATTTTGTGAAAAATGAATATTTTTTAAAATCCTTTGATTAAAGACTAGTTTATACTTATATTTGACTAAATCCATCCGCATTTTTTTTCAGATGATCCACTTCGCCGCAATGTTGGTCACCGCAAACCGTGTATATAAAAATATTATTTCATTGACGGCCATTTGCCACTAAACAATGTAATATTTTTCAATAAAAAAATTACTGACAGTTCTTCAAGATGTGTTCTTTAAGATAGTATATTGATCGATTAAAAAAGTTTTGTAGTTTTCTTTAAAAAAAATCATGAAAAAGGCCTTTTTTGCGCTACAAGTGGGGGTAACGCCTTAAATGAATTTTTAGTGAAAAATTTCGTATAGAACTGTTCATAAAATGAAAAGTTTTCGATTAATCAGAAATTCCGTACGTACTTCTCTGCGAAATGCAATAAGGAACGTAACTTTTAAATTTGAAGTAAATCGAGTGAAAATTGTTGAAGTTACTTGTCACGCCAATTGGAAAAAGCTGTTTCGAGAAAAGCGCGTTTAAAGTTTTAGGTACTCTATGGCCGCGCCAGAGGTGGGTTACGTTATACGCTCAAAGTCGGTGAAAAACTAATGTTCTTGCTATAAATCGAATAGTAACTTATTCTTATGATAAAGCACAGCTTTAGCGAAAAAAAAGATTTTTTGAAAACTCTACTGTGGCCTCCCGCCTTAATACGGAATGTAACACTGATGAGGAAATAACACGGGTGGCGGGGGGTGAATATGACGGTGCGAAAGAGCGCGACGAAAATTGCGAGACAGCCCGGAAAGAGGTCCACCGTAGGAAACAACGGTCCGTAAACTTTTGTCTCGCCAAGCCGGGCGCGCTCATTTCTCTCCAGCTCCAGTTGTTTCCGCTTGGCTTTTTTCTCGCAAGAAACGAAATTACTCACCCTCCCCCCGCTACCTTTCGTCGCAAAGCGCGCTCCGGGCGTCGGCTTGAAGGCCAGACCACTGAGGGATGGAAAAAAAGTGTTGCTCGCTGATGGGCAAACCTGGCATTCCCGCGTATAGAGATCGGAGTGCAGGCATCCTCGCGGGGGTTCTCGTGGAAGGGAACAATTAAAATATTTGGGGTGAGAGTCCAGGACTTTCGTAACACGACAATGTAAATTGGAGTCTTGTTTCTCCACAATTGAACTTGTCGGAGCTCGACGCGCCCGCACGTCCGGTATGCTAAAGTTTTCTCCTAATGAAAAGGAGACGAGGAAACATAACCGTGCCAAGAAGCATGCAGACGATGAGTGACAATTAGTTATCACATTTTCACACCCCGAGAAACTTCATAATCCTACCTGGTTACTCTCTCATTCCATAAATTTCCGTCCCACCGTTCCTCGATGTTCTTCATGAATTTCGAAGTTTGAACAAACATCTCTGATTTTCGGTCGTGGGCAGGGCAAATGGGCGGAAGGGGCTTCTCGACACATTTTGAAGTTGATTTTCTCCGCACGCGGATCTCGCGCGGAAGCTCTCGGGGCTCGTTAGGATTTTGTGGCTGAGTCCAGTGGATGAAACGACCAGGCATAAATTTCAAGAAGCTTGATCCGCGTGTACGCGCACTCTCTCTATATCGCCGAAGCGCGTTCTTCGGTTACTTCAAGCCTAAATATAAACACGTACTCTAGGTAACACGACGAGCGAAACGAGTTTGCCGAGCCCGCAAAAGATTAATCAAGAGATTCAAACTTGCTGAGCGATACTCATCGTTGGGCTTTTTGGGAGGGTGTAGGGAAGAGAGGCCATCTTCGTTAACCGTGAACATGGTGAAGAAGATAGTTAGAGAGAGAAACTCATCAGTATGACCGAATAGGACCAGTCGGGAATCCAAACTCTCGTTACTGGTCGGGATGCTGGTGATCGTTAAACGAGCAAGGGCTCACATAACTTTTCAACTCCCCCTAAACGTACCTACCACGTTTTCAATTAGGAGACATCCTCGAGCCTACGGTACATCCAGATTGGACGTAACGATCCTCAATCATTAATCAAATATAAATTGAACAGCTGTTGCCTTGCTGCAACATCCAACTTTGATTTTGAGTCCGCTGTAACGACATATGCAGCCCTTGATACTCCTCAGCAGTCAAGACGTCATGCTGACTTCCGCACAATGAGTTCGGAGGGACCCAGCACGAAGATTTGAAGACATCGATGAAAAGGCGATGGCAGCAAGGATCATTCACAGCAATGATCATTGACGACATCAATGATAATTGCTGACATCAATGATCATTGCCGACATCAATGATTATTGACGACGTCATCAATGATCCCGACGGCCTTCAATGATTATTGGAGGCTTGATAATCGTTGCGGAACTCAAAGGGGATTTCAAGGTTGAATAGACCATTGTGCAGTTCGCTGTACAGAGGCCTTTCAGGTACGGCGTTCCTCAATGATGATACTCGTCGCTCGAGAAACGTCCACAGTGGCAATCGGGCCAGGGCTCACAACTTTTCAACTGCCTCTGAACGAACCTATCACATTTTCAATTAGGAGACATCCTCAAGCCCGTACATCCAGATTGGGCGTAACGATCCTCAATCATGAGTCCGCTGTAACTGCGGATGGACCTCTTGATGCTCCTCGCTCAGTCGAGACTTCATGCTGACTTCCGCATAACGATCCTTGCGGGACACAGCACGAAGACTTGATGACATCGATGAGAAGGCGATGCCATCAATGATCCCGACAGCCTCCAATGATCATTGGAGGCTTCATCATCGTTGCGGAACTCAAGGGGGATTTCGAGGTTGATCAGGCCGCTATGTAATCCGCAATGTAAAAGCCTCTCTGGTACGTCGTTCCCCATCGATGTCGTTCGTCGCTCGCGAATCGTCCAAAGCTCCGCCACACGGACGAGAACCCATACTGCTGCGTGCCGCTTGGCTCGGGGCTCGATCACTGTAATAATATTGACATACCGAACTCCACCACGACACGCGAATCCACGTTTCGTACGTACACGGCTCGCTGGTGGGAGAGTCGGAAAGATAAGTGCCTAATCTCCCTGTCACTCTAGTGAGCGGAAAGTTGGCTCTACGAGGCGGCAAATAATCTTTCGAAGTGAGGTCGTCCAGCTTATCATCCTCGTCCCAACGCCTATATACGCCGGTTTGATAATTTCTGCACCGTTTCCTGCTTCGACTCGAGAACCCTCGGAGGCTTCTGGAGCGATAGCGCGCGCCCCACATTTGCTATTCGCGCGGCTGCATATATGCGGTCCTACCAATTGGCACAAACTTTGACGCTTAATTAAGCACCGTAATTACCCGCTGGTGCGTGACGAGTCGTCTGTCTCGCCGGACTGTAACTCGGTCGAATGCAAAACCATCCGCGTAGACGAGCACGATTTCGTGACTTTTCAGAATTCCTTTGGGAAGCCGAGAGTTATCCAATTTTCCCAGGATTCTCGTATCCGATTTTGGGCCTTCACGATTCCAGGAATTTCCACTTTCAATGCACATTTCTGCCCTTCTTCCGGTTTCCAAGAATTGCATTTGCCAGAGGGCACAGGGAAACTGTGGGAAACTTGTGCCGATAGGTGAAAGTGCTTCCGGGTCAGTATTCGAGGCGCTAGCTGGAGCTAAACGGTCACCCATACAAATACTGGCCCAGGCCAATGCCGCTTGGCAGGGAGAGGAACCCGGCGTGAGGATATCTAAAGGCTTGCCATTTAGTCCTGGCAATGTATTCGAGTCGTGGGCTATCGAGCTAGAAGAAAATCGGCACAGCAGGGATCGCTATGGGGCTCGAGAAAAAATATCTGTCATGAAGGACGTGTATCGTTAAAAAAAATGTCGACACGGCACGTACGCAATATCGTCGATTTATCAGGAGTGCAGGCGCGATAAAAGATTCATTGGAAAGAGAATACAAGGCTTGTGTGCGTGTATGCAGTAGAGGGCGTTACGTGACTTGGGAAGCTATCGCCTCTTTTTGCATTCGTGTGCATGTGCTAGAGGATCCAAAACGGAGGATGCGCTTGTAAGAAGGAGAAAGAGAGAGGATGAAGAGAGAGGATGAAGAGAGACGAATGTCTTCGCCCTCAGCGGTACTAGCCAGGACCATGCGAAGCTCCCAACAGCTCTGTACTGCCTGGGCTATTTGCATCATGTATCGCCGAACGTGCAATGAAATATGACAGGACTGCAATCACGATTCTTTAGAGTGCGCACTCTCTGAGAGAGAGGGAGAGAGAGAGAGAGAGAGAGAGAGAGAGAGAGAGACCCAAACATGTAGATAGAGGGATAGAGAGAGTGAGGGACGGTAAGAAACGATTGGAGAACCAGGTAAGAGAAGCATCGAAGTGGGGGGAGCAGTAAAGAAAAAAGGATTGAAGGCCCCTGCGGTCCGATGTGCTTTTCGCTCCACGAAGCGCGCGAGCTGTACCTTTATCACGTTCGTGTTGCTCAAATGAAGCTCTTTCTTCTTTTCTGCCTTCACTCTTGGCTCCAACGTGGCTCTTTTGCCTCAATCCTTCTGCATCTTGTACTCCTCACTAGAGGACCCTTCCACCCTACGGGCAGGACGGGTCCCCGGCTTCACCGCCCCCTCGGCTGACGTTCTCGTATTTTTATCTTCCTCGTTTCCCGTGTACGTACACCGGGATCGTAAGTGTCGGTGTGTCCTAACGGAAAAATCCAATCAATGCCCGCGCCATGGATGTTAATATTGGGCCCCAAAGAGGAGCAAGGAAGCGAGAGAGAGAGAGAGAGAGAGAGAGAGAGAGAGAGAGAGAGAGAGCAGCAGAAGATATTGGCTAAGTCTTTTATAACCGCCATTTTTTTCGCCATCCAGTACTTTGTTACGTACCCCGGGATTTGATGCGAGCACACGCGATCGCAGACCCAACCGCAACACTACATTTTAATCCTGCATGCACGGCTTTTTTGTGCAAACCTATCATTTTTTTCTCCCTTTTCTCACGATGATCGACTGGACTCCATGTGCTGGGGCTATTGTTCTCCGGGCTTTTCTGCAGCGATCTGGGTTGGGCCATTCGTGCCCTGGCTTTGATGAGTGCTACTATATGGAATGCAAAGCATGGCATGCAAATGTTAGACGTAGAGCCCATGCAGGTCCATGAGGAAATTTTGCATCCTTCACCATCGACTCGTAGCCAGCTCCGTGAAATCTGGCGGTAACCGTTTAGAGGCCAGCTTTTCGTTTATTTCACGCTATAATTGACGGTTCCTGAAGTTTTAAGCAGTGCTCTCTCGCCGCATGATCGACTCGCTTTTTTCTGCTCCGACTTGCCCCGCTATACAGCTATGGGATGGACGTGCCCGAGCGCCCAAGGGCGTCCAACTTTTGTTCCTGATTATACACGTGTGTGTGCAACGGACTGCACCAAGGAATTATAGTCGGATATCAAGCTGGGAGAGAGTTCATCCCACCTATATTTGTACGAGGGCTTCGTTCAATTTTCACGATCGATACTAGGTATTTATACGTGAACCGCCTGATGAGGGAGTTTCCACGATTGACTCGATAAGTACATTACTTTGTCAATGTGGAAGTCAGTGATTTTGGAGGGCACCGGATCGTAGGTGAATCCTGGTTCAATGTATGGCCCTGCAGACGGTAGGTATTTACTCGTATAAAAGTTATCTTGCAGATGGTAACTCTCCAACCATACCTACAGCTACAAACTCTAAAAGTATATCCTAGCGGACAGTATCCTAATGAAAGTCATCCTGCCGAGTTAATCCAGCTTGATCTAGCTACCTGCCAAGTGGCACGTGGTTTGCAACTGAAAACATCGAAGCTCGTCGAACTTCAAAGATCCGCCATTTCGTTGACTAAGCTGTGTTTAACGAATGGAAGTTCTCCATTGACAATGAAAATGGGCATCGGAAGTAGGGCAGTACCGACAACCTGCAAGCCAAGAGCTGCAGGTTCATGAAACCAATGCGAGCGGAAAGTCCATCAAAATAATCCACTTCCGGTTGATGGTATTGCAACGGTTGGTAATACCGCCAACTGGATTGAAAGCTTAATATTGCAGGGATTCGGGCTCGTCGTCCGCTCGACGACAACCTGTAATTCAGTGATGCAGAAATGACAATTTCCATAACATCATGCCGAGAGACGGATGCACGTTGGAGGATGAATAACAAGATCGAAGGGAGGGGCAACAACGAGGGAAGAATCTGTAGAACGAACATCCGCAGGACTCGAGGATACCTATCACCTCGCGAACCCTTGGGCGAGAAAAAAAGAAGCATTCGTGCGGCACTGAGGTAGAACGTCATCAGCAACGGGATCAGCTTTTCGCGCGTTCTCCCGCGGATCGTTAGTATTCCCCATAACTAGTCTCAGTCCTCGCGAGCTTTGGCCCAGGATTTCCGGCTCCTCGGCGTTCAACGACGAAGTAAGAAGTTGTCTCCTCCGGCTCGTACGTTCTGCTCTCGCGGTGAACCTTGCCAGATTGAGTGTACTGTGTACAGCTCAGTGTTGGTCCCCCTTGGGGACAACTGCTAAAGAAAAGTAAAGAGAGTTCACGAGGAAAGGAGGAGGAAGGAAGTGCCAGAGAGAGAAAGTACAAAGGAGACGAAGAGAAAACGAGAGAATGGGGATCAAGATGAGGACAACATTGAGGCAGCGCAAGTGCGAGCAAGAGGTAGCCCAAGCTGAAGGATGCTCAGGTTGATGTATGTAGTGGTGGGGCAGCTACTACCGCCAAATAACTGACTATCCCTCGGAGGATACCAGCGGTAAATAACTATAATTTCTGCGGCTGGTCCGTGTACACGGGTGTATTTTTCGCCAGTGGAGTGCTTTTCGTCCACGTCAGTCGACGTTGACGTACGTTGGTGTAGTCGCGAGTGAATCCCTGCTTTGCGAGTACTACATGCGCCATTAGATATGTGCGTACGAGCATTCGGACGTCTAGAGAATAAAGCGGAGAACCTCGGACGGTCTTCAACATCGCGGCAGGAACGGACCCGAGGAGAGAAGAAAGGAGAGGGGCCGGGGAGAGTAAGAAAGACCAAGCCCGAAAATACACGTGGAGGAGAGGTTTAGGTCCTCGAGGCTTGACCAGAGGCAGCATCCGCTACAGAACCGATCGCGAACGTAACGATGCGACGGAGAGGGGATGAAAGCAGGCCTCGCTTCTCTCTTTCGCGACTGGGTGCAACGACCCCTACACTCGGGTCAGCCACCCCGCGGACCCGAACTTACGCGCGCGGACAGATGGACGAATGGACCGGTGGAATAAGCAAAGGAGGAGAGTAGGACGAAACTCGGCTCTCCGCGAGAGGACGATGCTACGCCCAGGTCCCGTGCTATTCGCGAATCACCACGGGGGATAAAGGAAGACGGACACTCGCATTATACAACCCGGAGAATCAACGAGAATACCTTCGCTCCTTCGATCTTGGTGTTTTGTGTACTTCTCGCTCTCTGCTCGCCCGCCGCAAAAACAACACGCGACTTCGCGTCGGTGCAGCACATTGCTGGAACTTGAAACATGAATTATTTCCGGTTTTTCTCGCTGGAGCCAGTTTAGAGACGGTTCGAGGTTAGTGCGATCAATGGGAAATGGTCACTAAGCGATCAATGACAATCGGCAAATAGTGGGCGATCAATGGCAAATGGCCACTAAGCGGGCAATGACAAATGACAACTGATCAGCAGGTGATCAATGACAAATGGAAAATGACCTGGAGGTGATAAATGACAATTGGCGAACAATCAGTGGGCGATCAATGGCACCCGACAAATGATTGTTAGGCGATCAATTGCATCCGACAAATGATTGCTAGGCCATCAATTGCATCCGACAAATGTTCAGGGGGCTATCAAGATCCGTCAAATGATCACTAGGCGATCAATGGCAAATGGCAAATGATCACCGGGCGATAAAAGGAAAATGTCACATGATCACGTTTAGGGTTACTTGAAACCTCCGAACGAAGAAAACTGTTGCAGCATCCACACCATCAGAAAAAAAGACCATGGCAGAAGACTTTACCAATGAATTGTACACAGACAATCGAGTTCGTTTGGATTCATTGACACTTGAGTTTAACTGTCTTCATCAATGCTACATTGATCCTGATCTATCACGCTGCATCCTCCGCCCAGGGTACCCTTTGGCGATTTGACGGAAACACCATCGAAGTCACACGCCAAAAGCCGATTAGGATCACACAGGAAGTCGCAGTGGAATCCCGATAGGATCAACGTTATGTATTTTGACATGCAACCGTTTTCAAGCTTGGCTACGATATCAAGCCGACTCAATAATCTGATATCCCTTCTGGCAGGGAAAACCAGTAACCGGATACGTAGGATTGAATTTGGTCATCCGGATAAATTTCGCATCTCGATAGCCGGTCGATGCCCTCTCGGTTCATGGACTGCGCCTGTATACCACTTATTCGAATCATCATCTCGCCATGGAAAGCACGTTCGATCGGACAGAAGTGTGGAGCTCATCGTGCTCAACCGTCGAATGGATTTTCGACTGAAAATTTGAGTGACCCTTCGGCATAATCAATAGGTTCCGATATCAAAATTCTTGAGGAAAATATACCGTGATCTCTTCCAATTCATGGATTATAGAACTCAGACGAACTCGATGATAGGATGAAAGTTGACGAAGTATCCTTTCAACGATGGAATAAAACGTTCCTTTTCCGATTGAAAATCGAAATATTCGAAGTGGATAAAATGTGAATTTTGAAACCAGATGACAAATAGAAATATTTGAAGCAGTAATATTAAAAATGTTTTAAAATAATTATTGCAGTTGGTCGTGCACGAAGACTGCGTCTGACAACGATCATCACTTAAGTGTCCACCTTCGATTATAGTGAAACTCACATATGTGATAAAGCATTGAAAATTATTAGACACGTATTTTATCCATCCGCGGAAAAACGATTTGAAGGGGGGTAACTACCCCTCAAATAAAGGCATGTCGAGGGGTGTTTTTGCAGTTTCACCCTCAAAGAGTCCACCGATCTGAATTAATCAAAAACCAAAATTATTTTAATGTAAAGCGATGAAAAATCCTCTATAGAAGTATTGAAGAAAAAATAAGGGGTGGCACGCCTTTCTTTGAGGGATGATTACCCCCTTTTAAACCCGTTTTTCCGCCGATAAAAAAAATACATGTCTCATAGTTTTCAATGCTTTATCACATGTATGAGTTTCAACTAAATCGAAGGCGGACACGTGACATTCCTTGTGAGTATTCTCGTCAATATTATCGAATGATACACGATATTATCATTCACCAAAACAAAAAAACAATGTTTGCTACGCCGTTATTTGTTATTTTAACAAAAGCCTTGCTGTTATATTTTTTTCAAATACAATTCTAGAGAAACGGAGCCTCTTTCCTTTCACCCGTTTCTTCTTATTCCTATTTCGAGCCCAAGCAACGCTACCAATCAACAAAATCAAACACCAGCCCAAAGGGAATCACTCGAAGGGCCCGGGTGGAAAAAAGCAGAAATATTCTGTCCCCTCCAGGGTACAAAAAAAACAAAAAAAAATCCTCAACATCACGAATATAAAATATCAACAATATTTAATTTCCAAAAATCCTCAGGAAATTCTAAAAAACCTAAAAACCTAAAAAAACCCAATATTCCATTTCCAACCCCAAAAAGGGAGAATCGTGAGTATCGTAAAGTTTTTCGGTCGCAATTACTATGGTACGCTATAATTGGAAGATCATCGTTGATTACACACGTTTCTCGTACTATCCGCTATCCCGAGCTCCGAGTGCAGTCGAACCGGTTTTTGCCGGCTTCGCAGCGAGTCCCTGCAGGGATTCTATTTCGCGCAGCAAAAATCTTTCGTGCTGCAACGCATGGAGTAGACATTCGCAGTCTTGGAATAAAAAATGGCACACGCATAATATACGAATGTACCCCTGCAACAATATAATTTGATCGTCCGCTGGGAATTCTCGGGTGCTCTTCGAGTCCAAGTAGGTACGTGGGAACGAATAATTTGGGCAATATTGTCGTCGAATTTGTTCTCAACGAGCTTGAACGTCTCAGCGTTTTTTTTCGTCCCATAAGCTTCAAACTCTCCACGTGCACATCCCGAATAGAAATCCGGCTTCGGCTACAAAAAATACCTGATCAGGCATCCTGTTTTTTTTGTCATGCCTTGATCAGGATTTTTTATCAAGTCCTAATCATTTTTGTGACACTTTCCCTGACTTCGGTCTGATCAGGGTAATAAATCAAGGCTTGATCACGGTGAAAAGTGAAGACCTGACATGCAGTCCAAGGAGAGAAGTTCGCTGTTGCTTCGGACCATCTCATAACATTCTTCAGTGCACTGTCAAAAAAATGTTTAATTAAAATAGCATCTATTTTAATCAAATAGGTTTTTTACTAGGATACTATTTGGTTCAAATATATGAATATCCAATAGAATATTTCATAAATCCAAAATCAATTGAAATACTTACTTTAGAGCTCTACCACAATGATTTTGTATCATAATCCGTCATACCCTGGCCTTCTGAATGGATTTTTTCGGAGAAAATGTTTTGCATCCACATGGGATCGAACCTAGAACCTACCTACCTATAGCTACGCACAAGTGGTGGCATAAGAGACCACACCAATTCCTACAATTTGTTGTATCGCATAAACTATATCAATTAGTTAATATCATTGTAATAATTAGAGAGTTTGATCGAATGTCATGGTATAGATTTTTCAAACATAACATATATATATATATATATATATATATATATATATATATATAACTCCTCTCCCTCTCCGTCCCTTTCTACCCCCTTCCCCTTTGATGTGTGTATTGCAATCAAGACGGACCATTAATTCAATCAAACAGAAAAATGGTTGTCTCTACAAAAATTCTATTTTATTTAAATTGAATAAAATTAAATAGATAAATTGAGTGGATTCGACTAAAATGTTTTTTGAACAGAGGAAACCGAATCACAGATTTATTAGCAATAAATAAAATATTAGGAATAATAAAAAATGTACGCATAGTGTGGACAATATGTCGCGACATTTTAACAACACGCTAATATGAATATTTCGTCTGGTGTTTGATGAGATTTTAGGCGTGTAAAAGGTGCCAAACTGTGTAGAGGTCCAGTTACTTGATGATTGCTTGAAGCTAGCCAGATCAGGCGAATTGAATCAAGCCGTAAGTCCAGTTGCCTGACCGTCGCCTGAAGGTAGTCTGATCAGGCGAATTTATGCAAGTCGTAAGTCCACTTGATAATCGCCTGAAGCTAGCTGGATCAGGTGACCGGAGAAAACAGTACATCCAGTTGCCTGACTATCACCTGACCACCAACTGGATAAGGCGAATTGAGGCATACCTCAATGGGTAAAGCCACAGTAGAATTTTCAAAAAATCGATTTTATCGCTAAAACGGTGCTTTGTCATCATAAGAATAAGTTACTATTCGATTCATAGCAAGAATTTTTTTACACCGACTTTGAGCGTATAACGTGAGCCCACCTCTCGCACGGCCATAGAGTACCTAAAACTTTGAACGCGTTTTTCTCGAAACAGCTTTTTTTCAATTCGCGTGACAAATAATTTCAACAATTTTCACTTGATTTACTTCAAATTTAAAAGTTATGTTCCTAATTGCATTTCACAGAGAAGTGCGTACGGAATTTCTGATTAATCGAAAACTTTTCATTTTATGAGCAGTCTTATACGAAATTTTTCACTGAAAATTCATTACAATACCTACAACTTTTGAAAAAAAAACAATATTTTTAAATTCCGTACGTACTTCTCCAGGTATTCTAATGTAGATTGACGAGAATTTTTGTTTTTTGTTCTCGGTAAAAAATTGTGGATGCTAAATGTCACGCCGCGGAGCGCCTAAAAAAAGATAACGATAGAAAATATTAGTAGTCGGGCATTTTGTCCATCGAAAAAAATATATATTTTTTCTAACAGCTTGATATTCATACTAAATAGATGTGTAATTAAGGGGTTACCCCCACTTGCTATTTTGAAAAAATCAATTTTTTTTGTTGCATTTTTTTGAAGTATAAGTATCTGAGAAGATGTCCTGAAAATTTCAAGTCGATCCGAACAAAATTGACTGAGATAAACTGAAACTTTACACTTCGTGTAAACTGAAATTGAAACTTTAAACGCGTCGTTCTCAAAATGGCATTTCTGAAGTCGGTGATCAAGATTACTCGAACACTAATGAACCGATCTTTTTGAAATTTTGCAGGCTTATTTAATACATAAAAATGTAGTCTTTAATCGTTCGATTTTTTTTTCGAAAAAAATGGCCGTTTTATAGCCAAAAAACGGCCGTTTTTTTCGTTAAAATCGAACCATTAACTTTGACTGTCCGCTATTTTGTGAAAAATGAATATTTTTCAAAATCCTTCGATTAAGGAGGTACACCAGCTTCATACAATGTTGCCATGCTAAACCATGGTCAAATTTCAAAATGGTGATAGATCAATAAAATTTGGCGAGTATATTCTAGTATTATATATGTCAATACAATTTTTTTCAGATTTTTTC
The DNA here is from genome assembly GCA_944452715.1 of Ophion slaviceki. Classification (NCBI taxonomy): domain Eukaryota; kingdom Metazoa; phylum Arthropoda; class Insecta; order Hymenoptera; family Ichneumonidae; genus Ophion; species Ophion slaviceki. The sequence goes on along the minus strand of OX101788.1, from coordinate 6,753,997 downwards.
ATTGTGCCGTTATCGAATAATTGAACATTGAAGTTCACGTGTATAAGCATAGGGTTTTTATAGATATAGGTATATATTCCGGGTATAAGAATAAACGCTTGTGAATTATTTGTAACAAAACGGCACAACCAAAAAATCTGAAAAAATTTGTATCTACATGAATAATACTAAAGAATATATTCACCAAATTTTATTGATCTATCACCATTTTGCTGAAGCTAGTGTACCTCCTTAAAGACTAGTTTATACTTATATTTGACTAAATCCATCCGCATTTTTTTTCAGATGATCCACTTCGCCGCAATGTTGGTCACCGCAAACCGTGTATATAAAAACATTATTTCATTGACGGCCACTTACCACTAAACAATGTAATATTTTTCGATAAAAAAATTACTGAAAGTTCTTCAAGATGTGTTCTTTAAGATGGTGTATTGATCGATAAAAAAGTTTTGTAGTTTTATTTTAAAAAATTCATGAAAAAGGCCTTTTTTGCGCTACAAGTGGGGGTAACGCCTTAATTTTATGAGTGAATCACTTTTTCATGCGAAAAAAATTTGTTAAATTCGCACATGATTTTGTACCCGTTAGGGCGGTCTAACCCCTTAAGTGAGGCCTCCGTGCGTGATCAGGCCCGGATCAAATATCAGGCCAGCCTGACAATATTTCTACTTGGGATACTTACGAACGCCCGGGATGTACAAGTGAGGATTATAATTATTACGACGCCACATTCGCGATGCAGTGTGCTCGTGCTGCGACGCAAGAGGGCGCGGGTTGTAGAAAGTTTTGCGGTGCCCGATTCGAGAGGCGAACGAGGAGGATAAAAATGGGCACGAGAATGAGGAGGAGGAGAATTGCCCGCAACACATTTATTCGACGGGCCGAACAAAACCGGAGAGAAATCGCATTGGGATATTAGTGGATGTATCCGCGACGCTGCGTCGAGAGGTTCGCTATTCGACAACTTCAAATTGCGACGGTAGAGAGCCCGGCGGTTCCGTGTCACGGAGAGAAAGGAAAGAGAAGAAGAACAAAAAAACACGAAGGAATGATATTTCGTCGCGGGGAGAATGATCGCGCGAGCGAAGATTGCCGTCAACTTGCACGCTCACGATTTCGTATAATAACGACGGAAAAATATTATCGTCCATCTCTTCAATCTCGTCTTGTTTTGCCCCGCAAAAGCAAGAGGCTCCTGAGGACTTCTGATGGAGTCCATCAAAATTCCTTGAAGAACGTTGAATTGGATAAATTCGTTAAAGAACGAACGCAAATCGGTTCGACGGCTGTGACAAGCTGTGACAAGCGACGCCATAATATAATAATACACAACAATACATAATAACACAACGTCTAATTCGTGTTTGTTACAAATTATTATAATAAATTATTCAGAAAATGTAACAGTTCGCTGTTTATTTTGTTTTTATGCTACAAGGAATCATAGTGCATGCGAGATTTATCTTTTGGCAGAAATTCTGAATTTCGAAAACCTTGAGCGACCACTAAATATTCATTGGCCGGCTAGAGCTTTCCCGAGGTTAATTTAAAAATGATGAAGCGTGAAAATTCATGGGTGAGAAGTGGAAGAAAAAAAATCCATTTTCATATTAAAACTTGAATTTTTGGGAGGCATGAGCGACCTCTGAATATTTGTTGACCCCTCGCAGCTTCCGTGACAATTTTATTTTCTTTAAAGAAGATAATTGGATGGTGAGAAGAAGGAAAACAATAGAGCTCAAATTTGTACGACCCCAATGTACCATAAATTATATATATATATATATATATATATATGTAAATTGTGCAATGTCTAAACAAAATATTTGCACACTCCGTTTTTCTGTGATAACTTTTCGAAAAAAAACAACAATGTTAGTGAAGATTATTTTGTTCGATAACTCTATTAAAAATGTAAAAGGTATATAAAACCCTCCTCCTTACGAAAAAAATAAATAAAAACCTGCACAAGTATTCCCCGAAAAAAATCACGAAAATTCCTCTTTTTTCGACCACAAGCTGGGTGTAACCCATTAAAAAACACAAGAGAAGAAGAGAGTGATAGAAAAAAGTTCGCTCCTGTATAGAAGCGTAGAGATCTCTCTTCCCCAAAAGTCCGAAACTCCTCTTTGGGTTTGCCTCGCCGGTAGAGACCCAAGAAATAATGTGATGGGACACTGGTTGTGGTCCGTTGCAACTTCCTTTTTCTACTTCTTATACTTCTCTACTTCTTGGCACCCCGCGCTCCCCTCGCCATTTTCTCTTCGCTCTTCTGCACCTCTTCTTTTTCTTTCTCGTTTTCTCAAGGCTTAGGAGGCAAGAACGAAACAAGCCGGATGAGAGGGAATCGGTCTAAGAGTAATTTCCAGAAAATACTCCCACTCCTTCAACTTCTTCTCGGAGATTCTCTCTTTGCCCTCTCTCTCTCTCTCCCCTCCCTCTTTCTTTCCTCCCGCACTCAGTAAGTAGTTACCGAAGTGTTCAGACGTTCCTCGAGAGTTGGTTGCGAGTTCTTCACCCTCGTTTCGGCCCTGGTCCTCCTCCGTGCACACCTTCCGGTACAAAGTCCAGAATTAACGGTCCCATCATCCGGGAGCTCCTCAGCCTCCTCTCGGCAAACGAGAAAGGCACTTTTCTCACAATACGCGTGGATTGGATTGTCCCCGAGTACTATTCAGGCTTCTGCGACTATAAGTCCTACACAATCCTATTTTCTTGCTCCCATCTAACCCTTCTTCACAGATGGACGACCATTCTACGAATGTGGAATCATTTGATTTCCTGACACAAAATCACCGATAACTTCCGACTGATTTTCGTTTTGTTCCTGACCATTTTCAATGTCTCATTTACCAATGTTTAAAATAAATTTTTTAACTTAAATAAAATACTCGCCTCGACTACTGATCCTCGTCTCGATAGAGTTTTATTTTGTCGCCTCGAAATTCATTTGGATGCGCATAAATGCCGAGCATGGAGCTAAATTGATTGGTGCAGGAAAACAATCGATTAATTGTATCAGCTTCGATTTTAGTGCTCAAAATGTCAATTATAAATTTTGAGTGTTTTTTTTGTAAATTGTGCGCTTGGTAATAATGAGAATATCAAAAACAATCATGATAATCACAAAATCAAAAACATTGATGATAACAATAATAATGAAAACGATGATAAGTACGATGACGTTGATAATGCAATAATTAGGGGAGGCTGGGGTCAATTGGAAGGTTTTTGAGAAAATCGGTTGGTGTGACTTCATTTGATACCTTATCTGTTTGGTAATGGGCTTAAGGGGTTACCCCCCACTTGCGATTTTGAAAAAATCGATTTTTTTATTGCATTTTTTGGAGTGTAATTTGAAGTGCAGTTTTTTTTTGATGCCCGGAATAGATGACTCTATGTAAGTTTACAAAAAAAAATATTTTCTTCGTGCAAACTGAAATTGAAACTTTAAACGCGTTTTTCTCAAAATGGCATTTCTGAAGTCGGTGACCAAGATTGCTCGAACACTAATGAACCGATCTTCTTGAAATGTTGCAGGCTTATTTAATACATAAAAATGTAGTCTTTAATCGTTCGATTTTTTTCGTTAAAATCGAATCATTAACTTTGACTGTCCGCCATTTTGTTAAAAATGAATATTTTTTAAAATCCTTCGATTAAAGACTAGTTTATACTTATATTTGACTAAATCCATCCGCATTTTTTTTTCAGATGAACCACTTCATTATTTCATTGACGGCCATTTGCCACTAAACAATGTAATATTTTTCAATAAAAAAATTACTGAAAGTTCTTTAAGATGGTATATTGATCGATTAAAAAAGATTTGTAGTTTTCTTTAAAAAAAATCATGAAAAAGGCCTTTTTTGCGCTACAAGTGGGGGTAACGCCTTAAATTATAGCTAGATTATCTGGCTATATGATAGCATTATTGATGTTGCTTCTACTATGCCCTGAAATTAAGTAAAAGCTATTTAAAAACTCTTGGAAAACGTTTCATTTGACCCTGTGTCGGGGTCAATCGAAACGGTGCCTGGGGTTAGATGAAACAGGTGTTTTCAGCTGATTGCACTGATGTTTCTACTAAACCGAGGTACTGTTAATGATGTGCATGAAGTGATAAAGTACGTTTGTTGTGAATAAAATACACTTTTAATTAAAATAATCGGTTTTATTGCTTTTCATTCCAGTTTTGGTATCACCGAAGGCATATTGAGGTGCTTCAATATTATTTTATTTATCTAGCTTTAATTTACTAAAGATAATTAGTCAGAGAATAGTTTTTGTAACTAGCAAGGTACTCAATGAGACCGACTTATTTAGTCTTCGAGATTCTTTTTTACTCTCTTAGCCTGTTTTCTGCGGTCTTTCTCTTCAGTCTCTTTCCTCGTCGCTCCTTTTTCTGGGGTATCGGTGCATATTGTTGACTTTCTCTGGTTCCTATCTCTATTTAGCTTCTACATATTTTTATCACTATATGTAGTTTTGGCATCTTCATATGCCTTTTTATAATTTTCGACATCGCAACGTCCGCAGTTCGTAGTTTCGGATGTTGTTTTGGCATCGAAAAAAACCAAGCTTTAGGAAACTTGCTTGCGTATAAAATGTTTGTTCGGGGTCAATAGAAACACGTTTCAATTGACCCCGAACCGTTTGTTTCAACTGCCCCCATATCCTCGCTTCCAATAATTTATCAAATAACGAAGAACCTAAATGTTGTAGGTAGGTGCCGACCCCAATAAACTCACTGGGATATTCACAGTGATGATTATTGTAAACAACGCTGAAGAAGGAACAATAGTTTTGGAGCAATACGCAAAATAATAGTAAAAAAACTTACTTTTCGTGTCGGAAAAGCGATGCACTTACATAAAATGTTCGACGCTCTCGGAGCGGCGGCGTGAACTGAGCGGCAGGTTCCGATATGCAAAACAGTTCCTTCCCCCCTTGGGCCCCCACCGCTATCAATAACCATTCTCGAGTTACTCAACTTGTTTCATTTGACCCCTGTTTCTATCGAACCCAGCCTCCCCTACTATTTGTCTTATACAACTAAAATTATGTAGATTTATCTATGTCTTTTTGAAAGTCAAGAAAGATTTTTTATGTTAACTTTGTTCGTACAATACCAAAGAGAGTTCATATATATATTTCCCTTCGTCGGAAAGGGCGGCCGAATGAAAATTCTACCGTCTCTCTGGTATGAAAAAAATGAAATTTTATACGTCACCGAATACATTTTCTTTATTATATACATATAAATAATGTTTATAGAAAAATGATTAATATAATCAATTAATAATTTTTGTTGACATATACAAGGTGTCCTGTAATTAATGGATAATCCTCTAACTGTCGATAGGTCAGATCATGTCCCACTATTTGCTGGAATTTCAGTTTAGTAAAAGTCCCACGGTTTTCGAGATTTTGGACTGTATGTTTTTTTTTAATAATCTGCTTTTGGTTTTTCGCATGCCATTTCTACAAATGATAGCGCTTTTTGACAGGGTTTAGAAAAAATTCGATTATTTGTTTTATCTAGAAAAGTCTCCTTTTTAACCTTCAATGCTAAGAAAACTTTGTGAAAAAAGATCTTATGCAAAATTTTCATATATATATATATATATATATATATATATATATATAAGAATATATTCGGCCCCGTATGAATTTTTTTTTTCATAACAGAGAGTCGTTAGAATTTTCATTGACCTGCCCTCTCCGAAGGAAATTCCCCCTGGTCGATAAAAGGGAACTGTATGCAGAGCGAAAAAAAATCCAATACATTTTTTCCCTCTTTCCTTCCAACCCTCTCTCTCTCTGTCTCTCTCTCTCTCTCTCTCTCTCTCTCTCTCTCTCACACTCTCTCTTCCTGTCCAGAGATATCCCCCAACCGTAGTTTCGAATTTGCTTCGGGTCGGCGGCGGTTGAAAAAGCTTATCGCGTGCGCCGAGCGTCTAGCCCAAGTATGTTAAGCACAGAGGGCCTCCGTTTCGTATCTCTGCGTATACCCGGTCGGCCACGACTTCGGTAACATATCCCCCGAAATGATTTTTAAAAAAGAGAAAAAAAATCAGTCGAAGGTATGAAAAATATCGCGATGCCGGAAAATTGCACAGTGTAAAAAATAAATAAAATAGACGTCCACCGGAAATCGGAATTTTTTTTTTTAATGCGTCGAATTATTGGCGAGCTGCGCTTTTGCCTGTACAAAGTGGCCACCATACACGTGTTGTGCACGCGCGGCACGTCAGCCGCTGCTGCTGCTTTACTCGTGTAGGCAAAATCATTTTTTTTTCCAAGCTTCCCTCTCTTTCAGCCTTTTTTTGGATTCTCATAAATCGATGAATCACGTGCGTCCGTAAGCAAGCCCGGGATATCGCTGCTCTTTCGGAGAGTTATACACTATAAAAAACACGCGGCGAACGCGGGGGGAACGAATGAGCTCGCAACGTGACTCGAATCATGGAAATTGCACATCGAGCACGCTTTTATTTAATATCCCTCTTGTTTTACACGTGGGACGCACACGGCGGGCCCGCTTTTTCAACTTTTCCTCCGTGCAACCCTCTCGCACCGCGAATGCACCGAATGTGCGGGGGTGGAGGTGAAAACTTTGAATGGTAAAATATAGAACGACAAAGATTTCGTAATGACAGAATTTTCAACTCAAAAATAACGAAGATTAAATTATTCGAAATTTTGTCCTTCGATCGATGACGAAATCGAATAACTATCACACCAAAGGATTATTTATTCGAGACCTCATTTATTCGGGAACATGTATTCAGATAGTGTGTGGTTGAGTCATGAAAATACAGATTCGAACAATCTACAACATTCGTATCTACGAAAGAGAAAAAAAGTGAGTTTGTTTGGGTTATCTACGAAAGAGAAAAAAAGTGATATCTAAGTATCTAATGGGTGGGGATCGGAAATTCGAACGATCAATATTCACCGAAATATAAGGACCGAAATGTCGAATTCTGTGAAATGTTGAACAGTCTGTAAAATCGTAATATAAGTTAATCGAAATTACGAATATAAAAATTTCGTAGTTAATTTATGGCGAAAACAAATATCAGATTTAATAAAATAACGAGAGATATAATATTGACTTGCCAGTATATATACAGCAAACAATTCGAGACGTTAAATCGTCGGATTGTAGATATTACGAGAGTTTACAATTTCGAATTCATGAAGGGGTTGGGCCACTCTAGAGGCTTTTTGGGGAATTTTTTTCAGAAAAACTACACAATAAATCGAGATTACAAAAAAGGGGGTTTATCATACATATCAGTGACTGTATACAATAATTTTTTTGAAGCGATTCATTTCAAAATGGCGGCTGTCCAGCGTTTATCTCAAAACTGCATTTTTGACGTTGGCCGGAAACATAACTCAGACAATTTTTAACCGATTCACTTGAAATGTTAAATATATATCTTGAAAAATACATTGTTTATGGAAGTACGTAGAATTTTTTTTATATTGCATAGTTCATTTGTTATTAACAATTATCTGACGATTTGTAATAACAATAATTATTGTAATAATTATTGTAATAATTGTAATATTGTAATAACAATAATAAGATAATTGTTAATAACAAATGAATTATGCAATATAAAAAAAAATTCTACGTACTTCCATAGACAATGTATTTTTCGGTTTAATTTTTAAATTAATCGCATTTTTAAATTAATCGCTTCAAAAAAATTATTGTATACAGTCACTGATATGTACGATAGACACCCTTTTTGTAATCTCGATTTATTTTGTAGTTTTTCTGAAAAAATTGCCAAAAAGCCTATTTTTCGGCCTCTAGAGTGGCCTAAGGCCTTAAGGGGTTACCCCCACTTGCAATTTTGAAAAAATCGATTTTTTTATTGCATTTTTTTGAAGTATCAGTATCCGGGCCCATACTTCTGTATGGGCCCGGAATAGATGACTCTATGTAAGTTTACAAAAAAAAAAATATTTTCTTCGTGTAAACTGAAATTGAAACTTTAAACGCATTTTTCTCAAAATGGCATTTCTGAAGTTGGTGACCAAGATTACTCGAACACTAATGAACCGATCTTCTTGAAATTTTGCAGGCTTATTTAATACATAAAAATGTAGTCTTTCATCGTTCGATTTTTTTTTCGAAAAAAATGGCCGTTTTATAGCCAAAAAACGGCCGTTTTTTTTTCATTAAAATCGAACCATTAACTTTGACTGTCCGCCATTTTGTAAAAAATGAATATTTTTTAAAATCCTTCGATTAAAGACTAGTTTATACTTATATTTGACTAAATCCATCCGCATTTTTTTTTCAGATGATCCACTTCGCCGCAATGTTGGTCACCGCAAACCGTGTATATAAAAACATTATTTCATTGACGGCCATTTGCCACTAAACAATGTAATATTTTTCAATAAAAAAATTACTGAAAGTTCTTCAAGATGTGTTCTTTAAGATGGTATATTGATCGATTAAAAAAGTTTTGTAGTTTTCTTAAAAAAAAATCATGAAAAACGCCTTTTTTGCGCTACAAGTGGGGGTAACGCCTTAAAGCGAAGGGCCCAAAAAGTTAGGATTGCGAAAACTTAGGATCGAGCAATACTACTTGCGCTTCAGAATGAAGATTGCAGATGGCGTTAGTGGTCAGTCGGGTCAGGCAACCATGCCATGTTCGCTATTTAGGTATTCGCCATTTCGGATCATCGATCTTCGGCATTTCTAAGATCTACACATTCGAAGTTTGTAGTCTCGATATATGGCTTTTTGCTTAGACGGTATTACGAATATTAGATGCTCACTTTTTTTTTCATTTCGGAGATATGAATGTTGTAGATTGTTCGAATCTGTATTTGTATGACTCAAACTGCAGACTATCTGAATATATGTTCTTGAATAAATCAGCTCTCGAATAAATAATCCTTCGGTGTAATAGTTATTCGTTTTCGTCATCGGCCAAAGGATAAAATTTCGAATAATTTAACCATCGTTATTTTGAGAGTTCATAACTCTGTCGTTTCGAAATCTTTGTCGTTCTATATTTGGTCATTTGACATTTTGACCCCCACCCCTATCGCTATTTTAACTGATCGACTTTTTGGCCCTTCGCTTTAAGGGGTCGTCTCACTTTAGACGCTAAAAAAGGCTATTTTCATCAATTTTTTAAATATGTTTGTATTGTAGATATTGATATAAAAGTTGTTACTCTTAAAAAATACACTTTCGAAATACATAAAAAAAAATTCAATGTTTTTATGTAACCCGAACAAATTTCAAATACGTTTTTCTCGAAATAACGTTTTTCGACGGTTTGTTGATAAAATCTTCGAAACTACTGAACCGATCCTTATGAAATTTTAACCACATATTCTTTACAACTATGGTAGTACCGCATATCAAGGATTTTTAAAAAATTTGATGTTTACTATTTTTTTGCGAAAAACGGTGAAAAAAATACGTTTTTTTTTTCGAAAAATGTCCGCCGTTTTGCTATTTTTGCATATATCAAAAATCGTATGACATGCGCTATAGCCATCAACATACTGGAGATTATTATTTAACTGCAATTATTATTAGCGTCACTATAATCATTGTTGATGTTTTTCTTGTTATCTTTCATTACCATTATTCTTATTATTATGTTTGATATTTTCGCAATCATTATCACTAGTGTATACCGATAGGAAGAATTATACTCTGACAATATATTCAATTTCGAATTTTTGTGAGGGATAACATATCGTTCACCGTATTTTAAAGTTCCTATCGCGGAATTTTGCATTTCGAATAGCGGAATAATATTTTTCGAGAAAATGAAATTTTGATATGGAATTTTGAGACTTTCGTTGCTAATTTCGTGTTTTTGGAAAATTTGGAAAAATTGTTCGCAGGAAGGTACCGAAGCGTGGATTTCCACGCACGTGATTTACACTGAAGATAAATACAAGAAGCAGCTTCACGAATGTTCCAACATTTGCTTACAGAAATGTTGTGGGAAAATGGAACTTTGCGAGCACGCGATACTCGGTATATTCTCGGCACCGAGACTCCGAAGATCTTCATTGTCGTTCGAGGCTTTTCAAAAGAGAACGCGAAGCGTCTCGTTTAATATAAAATTGTAAATAAAAAGGCATGTTACAGTAAATATACATATACCTACTACATATATTCATATAGGTATATATCTATGTATATAATTCAAAAGAAATATTTGCATAAGAATTGGTGCATTTCCATGCAAATGTTACGGCTGACGCGAGTAATTTCGCGCGACTTATTGTTGCGCGTACGTACAGTCGGGGAACGCGTGTGCATAACAAGGTGGAGAGCGAACTTCGAAAATATACGAGAAAATTATGGCGGAAGTGAATTCGGGAAGAGATGAAAATTGGGCGAAGATTGACTGTGTGTATCTTTTTCCCCTCTTTTTACATTCATTCTCAGTCGCACATTCTAGCGAATGAATCGAAATACGGAAAAGGGTCGTTCTTCAAAAATGGTGAAATTCACGAATAACTTTTTATTTTTTTCAATTTGTTTATTTATTCATTTATTTATCTGAAACACGTGTAGATTCGCGTTATTTGTTTATAATGCAAATCAATCTGTAATTTTTTATCATTTGTGTGCAAATTCTACGTCGAATTTCCGAAATAATATGATTTTTGTTCGTACAATTAAATGTAATACGAATACTATTATAACCTTGCGGTATAAGCTTGTCTTATAAATATTTTACGCGTTTCATTATTGTTAAATTCCATTAATGAATTATAATTGAATTATTCGATTATTATAAAAGTACTATTAAATTAAATTATTACGAGCTCATATCACCACTGTCGTACGCATTTTGTTATTATTATATTCAATTATTGAATTACTCAATTATTATCAAATTATTATCAAATTAAATTAAATTATTACAAGCTTATATCATAAATATAGTACACGTTTAATTATTGCCCAATTCAATCAATCAATTATTATTAAATTCAATTATCAAATCCTTGTTTAATTCAATTCGATTATTAAATCAGTACTGAATTCGATTCCACGATAAAACTAGCATTTTTAAAAGTAATTTGTTCTCCTATTGAAAAACAAATGACTTCAGCTTTATCGAAATCAATTCTACAGCGAATTATTTTTCTTGTCTCGTATAATCGAGTATTCTTCAAAAATAAAATATATACGAAAATATTGCGATAAAAGTTTGCGAATCTTGACGGTATCTCGCGATCTCGCGCATTTCAAGCGTCGAATCCTTCATCGTTTTCTATACATTCACATCTGCGCTTCCCCTGCGATCGCTCACTTTTCCTCTTTAGTTGCGGGCTCTCTTGCATCGGGCTCGCGTGGCCTACTTAGCGCGACGGACGCTTCACGATATCCGCGCGTGGTCGACACGAGCGAGAGAGATGCTACTACTTGCACCATTGGCATGCGAATTAAATGCATCTCTCGGCTCCGGAACATCGCGGACAACTACGTAGAGAGAGAGAGAGAGAGAGAGAGAGAGAGAGAGAGAGAGAGAGAGAGAGAGAGAGAGAGAGCACAACTCGAGAATTTCGGCTGAACGAGCTCTGATGCTGGCAATCGGTATAATCAGCCAATCGTCTATCTGTTATTCAATATTATTTATTAACGACATGCATTCGTACATGTAGACAGGACCGTATACTTCCTCGTCAATTATTTAAATCTTAAATATTTCCATCCTACATGCTCATATCATGCATATAGGACTGGATTTTCTGGACCAGTTGTATCTATGTAATACTGGCTATCAGCACATCTGGTAATAATATGTAACGGTCCGTACGGGAACTTTGACCGACTGTATATTGGGCTGTGATTCATCAATTAAAACAATTTCTTTTATCAATCGATCGGAAATTTTCTCATAAATGCCATAATTTTATCAGATTTGTGATATTTTTCCACTAAAAAAATTGCAGTTGAAAATATAAACGCTACTTTCCCTACTTTCAAAATTCGCTCCGGTTACGCTAACCCAGTCCGTACCCAGAGGGTTAAGGGGGGTGATTGGGGGGGGGGGGGGGGGTGCTGATTTTCGTGATTTTTTTAAAAAGGAAAGATTACTCCAGTATTTTTGAGACTTAGGACACGTTTTGTCACTACGTTTGCTTTAACATGTTATTTTTTTCTATTCATTTTCAAAAATTGCGCTGGTACGGCGTGGTCTTCTGGATTTTCGAAACTGGCGCGACCTATAGCTAAAAAACTGATCGACCGATTGTGGTGAAATTTCGTATAGATATTTCTATCCTTATTGTCTAAAACGTGATCCGAGATATTTTTGAAAATTAAAACCAAAAGTATTTTTTTTTTGCAAAATTATGCAAATTTTTTTCTCGGAAAATTCAATCTTTTGTTTCAAAACGTACCATTTCATCGGTTCTCAACGTTTCTCACTTTTTCTTGGTTCATATTCTGCGTATGAGGATCAATGGATGAAAAATCTTCTTGGGTTTTTTTTTTCAGATTAATTTCGGCGACGCTACGTGTCACGCCGTCTGACAATCTCCGCCGCGAACCGTTTAGAAGACCGTGCCATACCTCCTGCATTTTTAAAGATCAATTTAAAAAATACCACGTAATAGCCAAAAAATAAATCTTTCGGTTTGAAAAAAATAATGAAAATCAGTATTTTTCCTCGCCTAAAGGTATGTCCCCCCTTAAAATCATGTTTTGCCATACTTATATATCGAGCGTGGCAAGCTAAGCAGGCCTTTATTAATTTTTCGCGCAGATGAATTCAACAAGGTCTCATTCGATGCACAATTTTTTGGTGGCCCTTACTGAGGCCAACGGAGTGATTGTCCAGAATTAAGACACGGACAAAAATATTAGCTCTGATTATAGATTTCTATGATGCCATAGAAAATTCACCACTTTCGAGGCGGCAAAACAACTCTTCGTACGTTGGCCTCGATGAAACATGTTTGGTACCCACTTCCTCTGGCAATCAATGCGCTTTCGGGGTCGAATTTTTTGCCAGGTAATAACGGAGCATAGCATCCCACAAATGTGACATTTGGAACGGGACTTGCCGTTGTAAGGATCATCAAAATAGATGATGGTAACGCGTCGCACAAATGTCACCTGTGACGATTCAACGGGACTCTATGGATATCGTGTGCATTGCCAACTTGTAATTCGAGAAAATAATGGACCTAACTCCATCTGTTGCCAGCTAGAGGTCTTACATGCAACCACATATATATATATATACATATGTATATAACGTGTGTATATATAACATATATATATACACACACACACATATGTACATATATATGTGTAGTTTTTATTCGTTGAACTTTAGTTCGTAGGTATTTAATTTTCATTACCTTTTATTCAAATTTAATGAGTTATTATTTTTTTCTAACAATTGAAATTTCTTATTTGAATTTAATAAATTTTATATTAATTAAATGAAATGAAATTGAAATGCATTCTTATTTTAATTTGAGCGACTCCCCGAACGACAAAATTCCTATCCCGCAATTATAAATAAAAAAACGCTTTCCTCAATCGAACCGAAGCTTCCCGTACTATCAATCTATCCTTTATATCCTTAGGAATTTTGTCGTTCCCGGAGTCGCTTGAATTTAAATGCTAACGAATTTTTATTAACTTAGATTTAAATTAATTAATATGAAAAAAAAATTAAATTCAAATTTGAAAAATTGTGATTAAAAAAAATAATCGATTAAATGTAAATGCAATTTATTGAAAAATGTATATATATATATATTGAATTCATATAATTGTTTTTAAAGATAAAGAAACGTTTCATAGAATTCAAACAAAATTTATAAAAAATTCAATATTAGTGAACGAACATTCGACCAATGAAAACTACACACACACACACATATACATACATACATATACATATGTATATGTATATGTGTGTGTGTAGTTTTCATTCGTCGAATGTTCGTTCGCTACTATTGAATTTTCAATAAATTTTGTTTGAATTCTATGAAACGTTTCTTTATCTTTAAAAATAATTATATGAATTCGATACATTTTATATAAATTCAATTCAATTTAATTTAATTGAAGTTCGTTGCTATTTTCATTCAGGCGACTGCGGGAACGATAACATTCCTATCTCTTAGCGATAAAAAACGAAACATTTCTCAATGGAACCAAACGTTTTCGCGGCATCATTCTGTTCTTAATATCGGCAAGCTAGTAAAATATCGACTCTACCTCGTCAATACTCATGAAAGCGTTCTTTCGACCATAATCAGCCCTCAAAATGACTATGCTGAGTTATAATGATTGAGTATGGTGAAAAAAACGACAATGTACATTCAATTCTTCCGAGTTTACTTTTTCACGCCTGCGAATTGACATTTAACAATTTTTTTTCGTGAATCAGTTTATACGAAGCATCAAGCATGTGCACGAAAAAAAACGTTTTGCCGATTTTGCATCGAAGAGCGTAAATCGGAATCGGGAGGAGAGTGTAGGAGAAAAAGTGGAGGATTTGAATGGAACGGTGTCAAATCGCGGAGCGCTCAAGTCGAAAGCGCAACGTGAATTTGGCACGAGGCCGCGAGAAGATTTCTTTCCGCGCGTGGTGGCCGCTCCCAGAAGCGGGATCCAGCCAGCATCATCGCCGACGAGGAGGAGAAAAGCCCCTCGCGCACGATCCTCTAGGCTCCGCGAGAAACTGATGGCCTAACGGGCCTAATGAAAAATGCGGGTCCGTCTTTATGGGTCTTGTTCTCCCCCCTCTCTCTCTCTCTCTCTCTCTCTCTCTCTCGTTCTCTCCTCTCTCAACGCCTGATACTTTCAAGCCTGCGTCGAAGAGGGACAAGCAATGCACAAATAAAATAACCCGAGATAAAAGAACGGTACGTCGAAGAGCAACAGAGTGAGAATGTCACGTACGAGAAAGAAAGAGAGAGAAATAGGAAGATGGAAAAGAAAGATCGCCTTTCGAGGATTTGCGCCCGTTGCTTGCATAAAATAATCCGGTGATTGTTTGGCGTTCATTAATTTATTCGCAGAAAAAAACGCATACCAAGTCGAATGACATAGAACTATAGTTCTACGAGCAATTATTCCTTACGATAAAATTCCGAAACGCACCCCCCACCCCGCTCCGATCGAGCTGAAATTTAGCACAAACCTCCCTTTTAATATCTTGAGAAAACCCCTCACGGGAGTTTTGGCGACTCGCAATAGTTTTCGAGATATTACATTTTTTAGTATTTTTTTAAAGGGTAAGGTTCCGAAACTTCAAATTTCAAAAAAATGTGTATTGATGAGAAATTAATAACCGTTGGTCCAAAACTGACAAACTGGAGGAAATTTTATTATAATAAAGAATAATATTGTATATAGAAACGTGTACCTTAAGGGGAGATATACACCTAGATGGTCGAGGTCTAGGATTTAGAAGCTATGAACATTCCGTCGACCGTAGAAGACTATGGGCCTGGTATCGATGATTCCATGTAAGTTGACAAATTTCATGATTTATTCATTCCCAAATTTTCAAACGCGTTTTTCTCAAAACCACGTTTTTCAAATCGGTACCCAAAATTTCTCGAAAACCAATCAACCGATTGCCCTGAGGTTTTTCGTGGTTATTCTATACACCATTATCTAGTACTTGTCATAGGATTTTTTTTCCGTTACTTAGTTTTTGTTTTATAGGCAAAATAATGACTAATTTTTGTTCCAAAAATCACTATTTATGTTCAAACGTCCGCCATTTTGTCATAAATCGATATTTTCAAAATCGGCTATGACAAGTACTAGATTACAGTATTCTAATTTAATGATCTTTTTGGTTTTTTTTTTCGGATGATTTTTGAAGAAACGCCAGTGGGTACCGTATACGCAGATTTTTTACGACGCTCCAAGGATCGTACAATATCCTTGTATATTTTTGATATTTTTGAATAAAGAAAATTAAACATATTATCGAATGTTTATACTTTTAGATAATTAAAACCCCAATCCGAAATTTCAAATTATTTTCCTTGAAAAAATTCACAAAAATGACCTTTTTCCGGCTCCTAGGTGTATATCTTCCCTTAAATGGTTCCATGGAAAAAAATGTATCTATCGAAACGTTATTTTGCTGTGGGTTTATATGAATATTTGTCTAATTGGAATAATTTCAAAAAGTTGTATATATAGATTTATATATGAATATTTACGAATAATAAACTAACTAATACGAAACTAACAAATTTATCAAAATAGAATATGTCCAATAATATCAGTGGTAGCA
Organism: Ophion slaviceki; assembly: GCA_944452715.1. Classification (NCBI taxonomy): domain Eukaryota; kingdom Metazoa; phylum Arthropoda; class Insecta; order Hymenoptera; family Ichneumonidae; genus Ophion; species Ophion slaviceki. The sequence continues at coordinate 6,737,696 of OX101788.1, read as the reverse complement.
GCACGATAATTGATAATGCTGTGATCGAGCTTTCGGAATATGTAATTTCATGATTCATCGATTATTCTTACTACGGTCTCCATGTTTCCAGTACTTTCCAATTAATTCTGAATTGTTCTCTAAAGTAAATGAATTTGCAATCTTCAATTTAATTCATCTGAAGATTTTTTTTATTATTACCAAACATTCATTTTGTATTAAATGTACGACTGTTATTTCAAAGAACTACTGGGCCACCATCTTAAATACAGATTCATTAATTGTTGATAAATCCTTATTTGCGATAAATAGAGAAGTTGTCGCACCAACAGTGTGACTCTTGGCTCAAATGCGGCCGAGATAGTCGTTTTGAATGAAAATCAGTTAATTGTTGTGACATATTCATTTGCATTGAACACAGGATAGTCGCGGCAACTATGCGTTAAAAGCCCCAAATCTAAATATATTAATTGTGAACAAATGTCTATTCCTTTAAACTGTATTATCATATCACAATTTCAACTCGTTATTCGATGACCATAAACATCCACTGAGTTAAGGGGTTACCCCCACTTGCGATTTTGAAAAAATCGATTTTTTTTATTGCATTTTTTTGAAGTGCAATTTGAAGTGCAGTTTTTTTTTATGCTAGGAATAAATGACTCTATGTAAGTTTACAAAAAAAAATATTTTCTTCGTGTAAACTGAAATTGAAACTTTAAACCCGTTTTTCTCAAAATGGCATTTCTGAAGTCGGTGACCAAGATTACTCGAACACTAATGAACCGATCTTCTTGAAATTTTGCAGGCTTATTAAATACATAAAAATGTAGTCTTTAATCGTTCGATTTTTTTTCGACAAAAAATGGCCGTTTTATAGCCAAAAAACGGCCGTTTTTTTTCGTTAAAATCGAACCATTAACTTTGACTGTCCGCCATTTTGTGAAAAATGAATATTTTTTAAAATCCTTCGATTAAAGACTAGTTTATACTTATATTTGACTAAATCCATCCGCATTTTTTTTCAGCTGATCCACTTCGCCGCAATGTTGGTCACCGCAAACCGTGTATATAAAAACATTATTTCATTGACGGCCATTTGCCACTAAACAATGTAATATTTTTCAATAAAAAAATTACTGAAAGTTCTTCAAGATGTGTTCTTTAAGATGGTATATTGATCGATTAAAAAAGTTTTGTAGTTTTCTTTAAAGAAATTCATGAAAAAGGCCTTTTTTGCGCTACAAGTGGGGGTAACGCCTTGAGAGAAATCAAAGTGATCAAATAAATCATTATTTTCAATGAAATAGTATGGCTGTAAAATTGTGTCATGAGAACACGAATATTTCTTAACAACTAACAAATTTTGTAACAGTTAATGAATATTTGATTAAAAGTGCCAACTAAATGTATCGTGGGTGATGAATTCCAGTACAATGATTGGAGATTTGGAAATATTTGTGGCAAATATTTCGTGGTTCAACGTTGGGAATTCCTTTGGACTTTTGTTTCACCAGCTTTTGAACATTTTTTTCGAAACCTTGATTATCCCTACAAGGTATTTATTCGGATTTGTATCAACTGCACAATGATGGATTTGCAATATGCATTAATTCTACAATGTATCGACTCTACAAGAACTTTGAGTACTCAACGTTCAACTAGGCAATATTCTTGTTAACTCTACAATAGCTGATATATCAGGTGTATCAATTGAAGAAGATATATATTAGCCCATTAACGCCCAAACGACTATGTTCGAACACTTGAGCGAAAAAGGATGTTTTTTGCAGTCTACAGCAGAAATAATGTCACCCTATAGGTAAAACCACCTGTTCTTTCGATGGATGACATTATCTTTGACTTGTGACACTTCCTAAGAGGTGAAAAGCGGTTTCAACTTGAAAATCGGGCTAAAATCAAAACATTCGTGGACAAATGTGTGAAAAAATATTTGTAATCGCTAAATAACGTATTCTTACTCATTTTGGTAAAAAATTCAATGTATATTTATATTCTTATATATATATCTCTTCTTTCTTCTCCATTGAAAAATGCAGCTGTTTGAAATTTTTTTAATAAATCGATGTATTATTTCACAATTTTTTTTTTATTAAGAAGTGATTTTGCGTCAATTTTTAAATTTGTCTAGATAATGTTATACGTTCCATATAATTTACAGTCAACTGTGTAGATTTTTGCTGGCATGATCTTGACATGGGGGCCGGGATGAAATTCTGAACTTTGAATGCGCCGACGGTTTAAAATTCCTAATTTTAATCTTCCGAAATTACAAGGTTCGTCAAGATCATGCCATCGAAAGTCTACACAGTTGACTGTAAATGATGTAGAACGCATAACATTGTTTGGACAAATTTCAAAATTGACGCAAAATCACTTCTTGATAAAAAAAAATTCTTGAAATAATTCGTCGATTTATTGAAAATTTTGAAACCTCTAAAACTTCCATAGCCGAATTATTTTGAGGGTGTTCAGATTTTCGGAGTTTTCTTTCGTCTTTCGTGTAAAATTCTTTCGGAATTATGATCTTTCGGAGTTTTGAGCGTTCTGCCATCATTCAAAGTTCGCAATTTCAACTCGGCCCCGTTCACATTTTCGGAGTTTTGGTCTTTCGGGTAAAATTCTTTCGAAGTTTTGATCTTTCGGGGTACTATTCTTTCAGAGTTTTGAGCGTTCTGATCATTCAAAGTTCGGAATTTCAACCCGGCCCCTACCATTGCTCATTTTCATTGTCCTCCGTGATCTTTGGCTCTGTAATTTCGTATTCCTTATCTCTGTATATCTTCGATTTTCGTTTATTCGCTTTTTTTAATCTCCCTTTTCCAATTTTCGTTTTTAATTCAATTCTTTTCATTTTTGCATAGAGCCATTTTTCTTTTGTTTTTCTATCGAGCGTCTTTTGTGTTTCCTTGTACTTTTCCTCTACATTGTACAAAGCACGAGGATGGTGTGTCAAAGGACATTTTTGTCCTAAAACTTCGCTTGACTGCATTTGCGAATCTAACAAAAACAAAACAGCAAGGCTTTTATCGCACGGAGAGGGCGCCAGTGTCCTATATATTGCTGCTCCGGTCTTCGTTGCAAGCTCATCATCACAGCGGCACTTGGCAGTTTCAAATTCCATTGTCGAAAACTTTCGGTACGTCGCGGGCAAAATACAGAGGTTTTACGACACCCCCCCAAGTATTTCAAAGGGAACAATAATATTATTAATTGATCGGGGTCACCAGCATAGAATAGCTTGTCGTCGTGAGCTCACTCGCGTCTCCGCGGACGGGAGTAGAAGCGTCGATTCTCTCTTTATTTGGTCGCACAACCAAATGCGAATTCTGTGCGCTTGTTTTTCTGTCGTTTTTTTTTTTGACATTATTTTTTGACATCCTCAAACGAGTGTGTATCGTTGCATACGCGAGGAAGGTCGGGCGCATCCGTAAAGCGTACAATGATTTGTCAGTGACCCGCGCGCGATGAAGAATTCAAGAACGCATTCGGCAATCACAATTGCAGATAAGTCATTCGCCATTCTACCACATCAAACGCAGTGAATTTTAAATAGGACACGCGTGTGAGCCGCGACGCCCACGAATGAAAAAGAAAGAAAAGGGAAAAAAGAAGAAAACAACAAAAACAAATAAATGCAAAAAATAAATGCATTCGTTTTTGCATTGGCTCTAATGCACAGTCATCGAAGTTCGAACGTTCGCTGCGCAAATCGGATCTCTCTCTCTCTCTCTCTCTCTCTCTCTCGCTCTCTCTCTCTCTCTCTCTCTCTCTCTCTCTCTCTCTCTCTCTCTCTCTCTCTCTCTCTCTCTCTCTCTCTCTCTCTCTCTCTCTCTCTCTCTCTCTCCCTCTCTCTCTCTCTCTCTCTCTCTCTCTCCCTCTCTCTCTCTCTCGCGCGCGAAAATTGCGTTACCTCGCGTACATTTTTCGATCGTAGGCCGAATTTGCATACGCGACCAGGCACATTGAAATTTTGTCCGCAAAAAAAAATTCAATAGCTCGTTAAATGCAAAAGCGACTTCGTATTAATGAAGATGCAAGAGATCAGTGAAAGTTTCGACGCCCAAAAGCGTCGAGTTCGCCGCGTTCGATCGTCGGCCACAGAGCCAAAAGAAGCGCGCAGAAAAAAAAAACGATTTTTCCGAATCTCTTATCCGCGGATGATCTTCGCAAATTTGCAACCAGTTTGGATGATATAAGCTCGAAACCAATTCCCGAAAAAAATCATCGAGATAATTCAATCCGATTGTCTTTTCGTCTTTTCAGCAAGATAAGTTGGTGAGTTTTTTTTTTTCGTTTTTCTTATCTCCCTCATTCGAGCGCAACGTTCGGCGAGGCAAAAACGGTTCGCACATTTTCCAGGGAACGATGTAATGAGCATACTTGGTGAAATTGCTGTGGCTCTATATAAAGTATGTTTCTCCGGGCAAAAGGCGAAACCGTGGGCAAAAACTCCGAGTCCCGAACGTCTGGAATGGTCGGCAGATAGAGGGAGAGAGGGAGAGAGGGAGAGAGAGAAAGATATGGGCCAAATATATTCACAATATATATATAGTATATGTTCATTTTTATGTAAACGTTATTTTGAAGACGTTGGAGTGTACATAATAGAGTATGGGGACGGTTTTCTACATGTGTATATATATCTATATACAAAAAAACCATCCCGATACAAAAAAATATACATATGAAAACATTTATGATCATATTTATGCATATATACATATTAGGTATAGTAAAAAGGACTCCGTTATTTTTGCATGAAATTGAAGGCAAAAATAATGGATTTCTTTTTACTACACCTAATATACATATATATGGATTTAATTACTCCTTTATATATATATATATATATATATATATATATATATATGCTCATATTCATGTAAAAATTATTTTGAAGACATTGAGGTGCATATAATGTTGAGTATGGGGACGGGTTTTCGAACCCGGATTTCTTCAACGTCACTTTTACGTATAAATACATGGGGTATATCAGCTCAGCTCAGCCTCCTGTTTCTCTTACTATCGTTGATTATAGATATCCATAGAGGATAACCTTATTCCTAGTGTCAAATAAAACACATAACTCAAATTCAGATACGATTTAGACCTGTTTTGTGCATTTTTCACCGAAGCTCAACTTGTGATTTTGATATTTATTTTTTGGATGGATTATTCGACAGTTTGGAGGTCAAAAAAGTACTTTTTCGGTCTACATATACATCCCACCCGAATTGACTTTCATCAGAAATCATATTTTCGAAGCTTTTTTTACTCGCAAGATCAAAGAAGTACTCTCCTCACTTCCAAACTGTCCAATAATCCTTTCGAAAATCGAGGTTTCACAAAACAGGTCTGAATCGTATTGCAATTTTTTCAGAATTAAAAGAACGACCCAAAGGGACTTTTCGATTTTTTACAGTCGCAACAAGACAAGGAGTGGAGGAAAAATTTGAAAAAAGATTCGGTGTTTTTTGACACCAGGAGTGAGGTTTCCCACTATTGAAATGTATAATCAACGACGGTGAGGGAAACAGTTGCTGAGTTGAGCTGGAATACTCCATATATTTATAAAACTATCCTCATACTCAACATTTTGTACACTCCAACGTCTTCAAAATCATTTTTATATGAGTATGAGCAAATTTATACAAAGGACGTTTTGAAGATAGCGCTCTCCTCAAAATGTTCTGATAGGAATCATCACATAGATATAACAGGTTCAAAATGTCCTTTCTCTCTCTCTCCCTTTCTCTCATATACACATACATATATACATGTATATAAATATATATATAAATATATAAATATATATTGGTGGCCCAATTTTGAACTCTATTTTTTTCCTTTTTCTCGCCAGCCTACTTTAAAGAAGAAAAAATCGTTACGAAAGCTGCGAGCCGTCAGAAAATATTTTGAGGTCGCTAAAGCCTCCCAAAAATTCAAATTTTCCTTAAAGGATCGATTTTTTCTGGCCATTTCTCACCCGTGAATGTTACGCTTCATAATTTTTTAAATGCCCTCGCGAAAGCTCTAGCCGGCCAAGATATTTAGTGGTCGCTCAAGAGCTTCTAGATTTCGAATTTTCGCAAATCTTTTTTTTACTCTTTTCACTCATTAATTTTACGCTTTGTAAAATTTTCAAAACAATCTTTTTATCCTTGCACACGGATTTTTCCAATTTACCTCGCACTTCTAACACAATAAAACGACCTACAATTTTGTTTACGGACAAGAGCTGTAAATAATTAATTTATGAGATCAAAGATTATAATTCTTGGGTGAGAAGTGTGAGGGAAATTTGAAAAATCTGTTTCCGAAGGAAGACGGATTAATTGTTTTCAGCATTACACTACGCGTCAAATTTATAAGTGAGAAGAGTAAAAAAAATTGCGAAAATTGGAAATTTAGAACGACTAAATATTCATTGGCCGGCTGGGGCTATCGCGAGGTTAATTAAAAAATTATGAAGCGTAAAATTCATGGGCGAGAAGTGGTCGAAAAAAAAATCGATTTTTTAATAAAAATTTGACATTTTAGGAGGCTTGAGCGACCTCTTAATATTTTTTACCGTTTTTTAATTGTTTTATAACAAAGATAATTCGATAGTGGAAAAAAGGGAAAAAATAGAGAGCAAATTTGTGCCACCCTATTATATATATACACAATAAAACACACACACACACACACACACACACACACACACACACACACATTGATATATATATATATATATATCGATATACACATGTCGCTCTCACTTATCTCTTCCTCTCTCCTATATGTATGTATATATCACTCTGTTCCTCACATATAGGTATACATAGAGAGAGACAAAGAGAGGGCGAATGAGAAAAAGAACGCTCTCGCAAAACGGATGAAGTGGAATTGGGCACACGCGGAGTGTGCAAGAGCGGTTAAGGTCTAAGGCAATTGCAGCAGCACCAGCACGAGCAGCCAGCTCGGTTCTCCTCTTTTCGAGGTACAGCCTGCTCGTGCACCGTGGCCGGGTGCAACGTGGCTCTTCCAGTGTATACAAGTTTGGCCGCTGCTGACTCTTTTCGTGGGGTGGGGCGCACAAAAAAGAAGTGCAGCAGGGTCTAGTACGGATCAATTGGGGCAATGGCGATCGTCAGCGAAGGCAGCGGCGTTCTCGCGCGCCAATGAAAAATTCCCAAGTGACGTCGAAATGCCCTCTCGGTCGCGGCTGGAATTTTTTCGTACAAACGGTGGGAAATTATGATGATTTTTTTTCTATATGAGTTTTTTGGGAAGGGTTTTTCGAGGTAAACGAGAAGAAAAAAAGCGGTTGGAATAAAAATAATGTTGAGGGAGGTCTTGATAATCTTAAAAATTGAGAAAAGGAGTTTTTATTGCATAGTTTTATAGCCGAAGATTTTGTATTTTGTTCCCAACGAATTTTGTAAAAATTCAGCATTCATCCATTTTTTTATAACAATGATTATAGTTATTTTTTTAATCGAAAATGGAACTTTTTTTCTGTACTTTGTTTGGGAAGGGGAATTTTGAGGCAAGCGCGCGGAAAAGAAAATAGCGGGGGAAATAAAAATACTGTTAAGGGGTCTACGGAATATTGAAATTTGAAAAATAGGATTTTTTATTGCATTGCTTTATAGCCGAAGATTTTAACTTTTATTTGCAACGAAGATATTGTAAACATTCATAATTTATCCATTTGTCGATAGCAAATTATTCAAGTTATTTTTTAAAATCGAAAATTTAACTTTCCCTTCTATGCTTTGTTTAGGAAGGGGGATTTCGAGGCAAGCGAGAGGAAAAAAATATTGGAAGGAATAAAAACACTATCGAGGCGTTTACGTAAGCTTGGAATTTATAAAATATGATTTTCTTATTGGATAGTTTTCTAGCCAAAATGTTTAACTTTTATTTAAAAAAAAGAGTATGAGAATAAAAATAGTGTTGAGGGGTGTGATGTAATCTTGAATTTTGAAAAATAGGATTTTTTATTGCATGGTTTTAGGACCTAAGATTTTAAATTTCATTTGCAACGAAGATTTTCCAAAAATGCATTATTTATCAATTCGTCGATACCAAATGACTCAAGTAATTTTTTTTAATCGAAAAACGAAATTTTTTTCTCTATTTTGTTCAGGAAGGGAGATTTTGATGAAAGCGAGCGCAAAAAAATAGCGGGTCGAATAAAAATGCTGCTGAGGGGTATACGTAATCTTAAAATTTGAAAACAAGGTTTTTTTATTGCATGGTTTTATATCCTAAAATTTCAACTTTTATTCGAGAAAAAAATAGTGGGTGGAATAAAAATAGTGTTGAGGGGTCTATGTAATCTTAAAATTTGAAAAATAGGGTTTCTTCATCGCATAGTTTTATAGCCTAGAATTGTGACTTTTATTTACAACTAAAACCGTAAACACTCATGGTTTATCAATTTGTCGATAACAACTGATTCAAGTTGATTAATAAAAATCGAACTTTTTCTATTATACTTTGTTCCAGAAAGGGGATTTTGAGGAAAGCAAGAGAAAAATAAACAGCGCGAGGAATAAAAATTCTATTGTAATCTTAAAATAAAAAAAAAACTTTTTTTATTGCGCATTTTTCTAGCTTAAGATTTTAACTTTTATTCGCAATGAACGTTTTGTGAAAATTCGTAATTTATCCACTTATTAATAAAAAAATATTTAAATTACATTTTATTATCAAAAATCGAACCCTTTTTCGCACACTTTGTAATTTCCGTAATTTTCCAAATTTCGAAACAGTATCCCGTGAAACGAAAGTTGTATGATTACTAATAAAATAAAATAAAAGTATATGTTGGGAATATTTTCAAGTATTCGCGGCATAGGGAAGATGCGTCTCCTCGAGTGACCATCATACGACCGAAATCTTTGGTGCGGGGGCTCGAACGTTCGAGCCGCGGGGATATCGCGAGCGCGCGCGGCGTTGACGGGGCGGCCAACGACGAAGGCGGTGCTGCGATGTGTGTGCAGCGGGCTGCAGGCTGCACGGGCCCGATGCACTCTTGCCAGTGACGCCAGCACCGTCTATATACGCCCGGCATAGGGGCAATAGAGGGCAACGCACCCAGTCAGCCTTGGCATGAATTGAGTCTAGCAATGCGAAAGTGAGGCTTAGCTTTCGAGCTCGTCGTTCGCGAGAGCAAGCCACGAGGCCGAAGCTGTTAGAATATATTCGCTGGTTTTCATTTCTCTCTCTCTCTCTCTCTCTCTCTCTCTCTCTCTCTCTCTCTCTCTCTCTCTCTCCCTCCCCCCCCTCCTCGAGCCACGAGAACCGCGTCGAAGTCGACGTAGTATTTTATTTGGGGAATTGTGCAACGTCGAAATTAAAAGAATCGCGATAAATATAACTATGACCAATACCGCGAGAAGAAAAAAAAATTTCACCCGTCCACCGTCATTTTGATGTAATAATTACGTAAGTCTGATGGAAGTCGTTTCGTTGCATCAGTCGTAATTATTTAACGGGCTACATCTGTCTAGATGGGTCAAAAAATTGCATTTTCCAAAAACATTTTTAATCGATAGGATCACCTTTTAGCTTTATCGCTTGAAAATCCCATTTCAAAAATATTCTCAGAAATTTTCAAGATGTTCCGTTCA